>JAPZVO010001846.1:0-13184 GCA_029962745.1 Echinometra lucunter | reverse complement strand
ACTCGGCATAACTCGCATCAATTCATCTAGGTGCTGACTACGAATAATCCGAACACTTTAAAATGTTCGTGAATAACTATTACATCTACCCTACAGCTACGCCAAGCTACCCGAGGAAGCTTTCCGAGCTCCTTGAGAGTTGCGCCGAACCAGCTCGGAGTATTGCTTGGCATCCATTCGATGCCTGACTCGGCAAAGTTGTTGACTTCTGTCTTCTAATCTTTAACTTTGACATTCTGAAAGCATGGTGTGAACAAACCTATAGAGATGATGTGACTGTAGAGTCTGTAATTCTGACCTCCCTTTTTCAAGAATGCCTGTTTTAACGGCCGTTATATCCGAGTGACCTGGCCATTTCTATTTCTGCACCATTCACATGAGCTTCTTGTGTGCTACACCCCCTAACCCCTTAAGTAGTCCGTAAACGCAGGTTTGATTGTATTTCTGGGGCTGAATCATCGCTGTTCACAGGAAAAAGAAGCTCCTAATAGATCGGGTTGGCTGGCCATTCGGACAAGCCTGCCTTTGCTCAGCTCAAAATCCAGAGATCAGGGATTAGACATGGATTGACTAATCCCCATTAAGGTGAGAATACAGGATGAGAGATTTTCCCGACCAGTAATATCATCTGTTACGCAGTGTTATGGGAAACTTTGAGGAGATAAAGAAAAATGATTAGACTGTGGGAATGCATCAAAAAACTAGTCCTCTTTTAGGCATTTACAATTACTTCATGAAAGTATACCTTTACGATTGCCACTGTACATCTATTCTGTAGTTGAATTGTTTGAAGACCTCACCAGTAAAGTCACCAGCACCCTTCAAACTCTCTTAAATTCGTCTGATGCTTCTTTTATTTTTATGGCGGCAGTGTTGGGATACGAACCAAAGCCATCGAAATGACCTGTGCCCCGAAAAGCAGAATCAGGGGGGTGTTTCATTAAGCTGTTCGTAAAGTTACATATGACGAACGACTTGAATATGAAGTGCCAAATGGGATGCCCAAAGTTTTTCCTGATGCTTCAAGAAAGTGTGAAAGCATTTCTCATAATCTTGATTAAACTGTGCCAACAAACATACTTCATAATAAAAATGTTTGTAAACGATAGTAATGTTAATCTATGTCTTCATATTTCACCGTTAGCTGATGCGATATGATTGAGAATCCCATTTGGCTTGCCATATTCAAGTCTTTCGTAAAGTCCTTCGTAAGTTTACGAACAGCTTTATGAAACACCCCCCCCCCCCCCCCGGGGCATAAAACGGTTGACTAGGGTGATGAGTTTATTCTCTCATTCATTTGGGGAGATACATTCATATAAGTGATACCTTTAAAAGATCTTTTAAGCATCCCCCCTCAAAAAAAAGGAAATAACTTTCTTTTGATTTATATCAAACTCTACACACAGAGGTCAACGTGAAGATAAACTAGCTTTATAGATTCTTTTTTTTTTTTTAAATATATAGTATGTACTGGTATTATCAGGAGAAGCCTATGTTTTGCTTTTTGGTCGATTATTGTTGCGAGAGCTTTATTAGATATTACCAAACCATTTATGTTGTCTGAAGTGTAGGTCGTGTTTACAGCTATGCAGCACTTTAAGATGAAATTTCACACGCATTAACACTTTTTAACGTATAAAATGCTGGGTGTTTTGCTGCTATAACATCTTTTTTATGCCAATGTTCTTTTTTTTTCTGGTGCAAAAGCAAAAGCATACATCAGTTTAGATTTTTATAGTGCCTTAGTTAAAAGCCTTAGACATGGCGTTTCAAGATGTTTTTAGAAGCGTTAATTTTTTAAAAGATAAAGATAAACCATTCTAACATATAAGATGAAAACATTACATTTGTTTCATAGAACCACCGACAATCACTAATTTCTCTTTCTTTCTTACGTATAGTTCTTTTAGAAAAAAAATATAGAGAGAGAATTTACGTCAAACCACCTGCACGCGGTAGAAATAACATTTCTTGCGCTTTCGCAATATTGTTTTGCATCGCACGTCTGTTTCTTTTTATCGTCGGCACAGATTTTTTATGGAAAGACATGAATATTAAGAATATTATCTAAAATGTGTGAATTATTCAAAGTTTTATTGTTAATGGTTGTTTTACGCCTCACGGCGTTCTCTCTCTCTCTCCCTCTAGTACAGTCAAAATACGGAAAAAAAGGGGTCAACCTAGAACTAATTGCAACAGAAACGACTCCACTTGCATATAGTCTGAAAAATACTTAAAAACAACATACTAAAAATTAACAAAAATTGAAGTGGTGGATCAATGCCTAATTTGCATAAATTCAAAATGGCCGCCATATCAGACTTCAGTACACATGGTGAGACACAGAGAACCTATTTTAGCCTATATCTCTAGATATGAGACACGTAGAGAGCTAATTTTAGTGTCTTTACCTATGTTTTCGGGGTCAAGAAACATGATTATGGCATTATTACCAGCTTACAACTACTCCTTAACTCCTAATTTGCATAAATTTGCATAAAATTAGCCTTTTTAAAATTCAAAATGGCTCCCCAGTTGCATTTTAAAAACTAAATATCATCTCATACTCATGGAAAGTTAATTTCAATGTCCTTATATCCATCGTTTGGGGATGAAGAAGATTTATAAGCATTACTAGCAAGCTATACCTATCCACTGACTCTTAATTTGCATAAATTTGCATACAATTAACCCCTTTCCACATCTAAATGGCGGCCATTTCAGACCACATTAAACACGCAGAACATACTTTAGCCTATATCTCTACATCCGAGACACGTAGAAAGCTAATTTTAGTATCTTTACCTATGTTTCTGGGGTCAAGGAACATGATTATGGCATTATTACCAGCTTACAACTACTCCTTAACTCCTAATTTGCATAAATTTGCATAAAATTAGCTTTTTGAAATTCAAAATGGCTGCCAAGTTGCATTTTAGCCTATATCTCTACATCCGAGACACGTAGAAAGCTAATTTTAGTGTCTTTACCTATGTTTTCGGGGTCAGGGAAGATGATTATGGCATTATTACCAGCTTACAACTACTCTTTAACTCCTAATTTGCATAAATTTGCATAAAATTAGCTATTTGAAATTCAAAATGGCTGCCAAGTTGCATTTTAGCCTATATCTCTAGATCTGAGACACGTATAGAGCTAGTTTTAGTGCCTTTACCTATGTTTTCGGGGTCAGGGAAGATGATTATGACATTATTACCAGCTTACAACTACTTCTTAACTCCTAATTTGCATAAATTTGCATAATTTTAGCCTTTTTTCAATTCAAAATGGCTGCCATGTTGCATTTTAAAACTCTTCCTCAATTGATACTCATGGAAAGTTAATTTCAGTGTCCTTATATCCATGGGTAGGGGGTGAAGAAGATTTATCAGTATTACTAGCAAGTTACAACTATCCTACGGACGTTTAATTTGCATAAATTTGCATACAATTAACCCCTTTTCACTTCTAAATGGCCGCCATGTAAGACCACAGTATACATGAAGGTTATTTTAGCCTATATCTCTAGATCTGAGACACAGAGAGAGCTAAATTTATTGTCTCTACCTATGTTTTGGGGGTCTAGGAACATGATTATGGCATTATTACCACCTATTAACTACTCCTTAACTCCTAGTTTGCATAAATGGGCATAAAATTAACCGTTTTCCAATTCAAAATGGCTGCCATGCTGCATGTTTAACATCCTGTCTCATCTGATACTCACAGAAAGTCAATATCTGTGTCCCTGTCCATGGTTAGAAGGAGATGAGGTAGATTTAGCATCACTAGCAAGTTATAACTATCTACTGACTCTTAATTTGCATAAATTTGTATATAATTAACCCCTTTAAATTAAACATGGCTGCTTTATGGCCTGTCCAAGACCAAGATAATATAGTTGGTGACACGTAATAAGTTTATTTTGATGTTATTCTTGGTTGAAAGAACTTGACTGTTAGATACAGCAACTTACTATACCGGGTGTCCCAGAAAAAGCGGAACGGTGGATTTTCGGTACTTTAACTTCAGAAAGTAGATAATCTTTTGCTTTAGTAGGTCAAGTATCTTCTACCAAGGGAATGATATCAAGAGCATTAAATTTGATGAAGTAATTTTGATTCTATGCCCGTTTCTTAAAATATTTAGAATTTCGCGTGTTTTTCGCGACAGTTGAGAGCAGAATTGTGGGGGGGGGGGGGGGGGGGTGTGGGATGGCCTTTCATATGGCATGTGTATTAGCATGTTTTGTTGCTGACATGCATCAGTGGACATCCCGCAATCATGAAAGGCCATCCCGACCCAAAGCTACTCTCATCAGTCGCAAAAAATTTGAAATGACCGTATTTTAAGAAATAGGCATAGCATACAAATTACTTTTCCCAATTCAATGATCTTAATATCATTTTCTTCCTTGGGCGATACTTATGTAAAAACGTTATCTACTTTTTGAAGGTAAAGTACTGAAAATCCACCGTTCCGCTTTTTTTTTGGGGGGGGGGGGGGGGACCGGGTATATACTGTACTAGTCGGCTAGATAATTTACAGACCTAAATGTTTCTTTGCGAAGAATTTTTTCATTAATGATGATAATACTACTAATAATCATAACGTTGGCTTCTTGCATAGCGCACAGTTCCGTCATGTCTGACGGAGACGCTCATGGCGCTCCAAACATTATTACCCCGGTCATACATGTAGCTTAGCGATTTGGGTTCCTATGTGGTTAATGAATATTTTCAGCTTTGTTGCCCAACAACAACTTTGAGCAAGTTTCATAATTTGCATTAATATATATAAATACGGGTTATGCCGCCCAAGACAACTTAAATGTATATACAGAATGTGTAAAATGATCCCTGTATGTAAATTGTGTAAGTGCGGTGATACAGCATTTTAATCTAACTTAATAGTGCTGTTCATCTGTAGTGAATTCAGCCTGTGATGAAACGTAACAAGGTAAATTCATGTATGATACTTCCATAAAATATGAGTTTTGTTGAGGCCTATGAATTTTAAATATATATTTGAAATTATAAGGAAGTCCCCTTCCACCATGCCCACGGTGTGAAGCTTTTTTCTTTTTCATTATGAAATGATGTGATTTGGTGCATACATTATATGCCGATTTGTATGTACTGTAAGGAGACATATTATGATTTTGAACTGTAATACTATTTTGTAGTAATTGCAATATGTACCTCAGATATATTGAATCAAGTATACATATGTTGCTAGCAAATTATATTCTACAATAATAGACAGTGCGCAGTACACTCACGTCAACAGTATACGCACAACAACCAATATGATATATTTTGGAGCTACAGTAAACAGCGACATGATACGGAGCCCACCAGGTGACATGAGGAGAATAAATTCTCCATGGATTATTGTATTCCCTCAAAATAATTATTTTGTTCACTCTAAATGAACATTTCACTCCCTCCCAACATCTCTGCCTCTCCTAATAACTTTTGTGATCCCTCCAAATAACTACTGCGTCCCCTCGCAATATTGTTGACAGCCGTTATATTGGGTGGGCGCAGATTTGCTGTATAAGTACCATTATTTTGGGCAGGGGAATGGCCTGTATTATCATCCCCCAATGATTCACGATTGAATATGACATGGCCCTTTTTATCCCCTCAAAAGGCGAAATAAAGAAAGAAAATGGGTAAACAGTTAAGAAAACTTAATGAAAAAAACAGAAAACCCTGGGAGCGCTCGCTCGTTTTGCTCGCTTTCATTTCGCGTATCTCAACAAATGCCGGTTATGATCCTAATGAAAGGAAATCGGTACACATCTTGTCTTTCTAATGTCATACTAGGGAGGTGGAAAGGGAGACCTCCCTGGTTATACTATCCTTCTAATCATAAAATGTTTGTCAAATAATTGCACACACTTAGAAAGAAAAGTTGAGTGTTGCACCGTAAATGCAACACTTGCAGCACCTTTCATGAAAAAGGTGCAAAGATGCATCATTTTGTACTTGTTTGCTCCACGAAATGCCCGTCTGCACCCTTAAAGATGCAACTTCGCGCCTTTAAGAATGCAGAAATTTTTGCATTCAAAAGGGTACAAATTTGCACCTTTCCTGAAGGGTACAACTCTAGCCACTGCACCTTAAAGGTACATTTTGCATCCTTAAGGGTGCATGGTTGTACCCTTAAAGGTGCAAAGTTGTACCCATAAAGGAGCTTCCACTGTTCCATTTGAAGGGTGCAAAGTTGAACCCGTTTTTTCTTAGTGCAAGGAGTCGAAGGGCATGACCTAAAACAGAAAAAAAATTTTTTTTCAAGAGATTACTTATACTTAATTGCCTATTAAGGTCATACCAAATATGAGAAAGGAAGGTAAAAATACATTGCTAAGATAATGAGAATGAAGTAACAATACACTATAACCTGTTCTCATTATTTGAAAAACCATTTTTTTTTCTCGTTCTGCTCGCTCTTAAAGTATAAATATTGTCGAACACCAGGCACTCCTGTTCCCTCAGCAAGATGCCCGGATATTACAGTAGTTTTGCAGAGGTGTGCAAGTATTCTCGAATTCTGTGGGAGGAGTGCGTCATACAGTCATTTATTTTATTTTGGTAGAAGATCGTTTCTATCGCTTATAAAACATGATAAATAATAGTTTCGGGTGCCAAACAATTACCCAAATAGCCACATATTTGGCAATTAGGTGATCATATACTACACATATTCAGATTTCTTTGAGGCCCATGGAAGAGTATAAATTTTTCTTTGCTTGCTGCGCTCACTTGAATAACATTTAGACACACGATAGTATGGAGGGCAATTTGGACATGTACGCGAGTTGACTGAATAGATAATTTACATACTTATAGACAGGCCTATAGTGCATTTTGAAGACAAAATTTATTTCCTCGCTTGCTTGGATCGCTCGTCATATTTCTAATCGGGGTTATATTGAATAGGAAAAAAAATGGACCATTGAGGTGTTAGAATAGAGTTATATTTGAAAGGGAGGCGACCGATTATACCATTGAAGACAAAATGCCAGTTTTTCATCAAATTAGTGTTTTTTTGTTTTGTTTCTTTTGTTTTTAGATTTTGTTGTTGTTTTGTTTGTTTGTTTGTTTGTTTGTTTGAGTTTTTTTTTTTTTTTTTTTTTTTTTTTTTTTGGGGGGGGGGGGGGGTTAGCTTGTTTCGCTAGTTCGTTTAAAGAGTATGGTTTAGACAGTAACAAAGTGCCGAAAAGTATAATTGGCAGTCAGGTTGCCAAAGTCCTCATATATGAATTTGATGACAACATTTGCCAGACCCTTTCCCAGCTTGGTCGCTTCGCTTCTTCGCCAAGAATATTCCATAATTGGCAGTCAGAGAATATTCCATCATCCACGACCGCGAACACAAATCAACACCCCTGCGGTGTTAATGCAAGGGAACACAACATGGCGGCCATTTTTAATTGGCTTAAGGATGAATTCTATGCAAATATATGCAAATTAGGAGTTTAGGAATAGTTGTAAGCTGTTAATAATGATATAAGCATGTTCCTTGGGTCCCTAAACATACGTAGAGACACTGAAATTAGCTTTCTATGAGTCTCAGATCTATAGATGTATGCTAAATGGGTTTTGCTTGTCTACTGTATTCAACATGGTAGCGCATAATCCTTAAGGTTTATGTTTTTCCCCTCATTTTCCCCCTTGTTTTCTTTCTCTCTTTTGCTTTTTTTGCACCCCCTCAAAGTGCCGCCCGGGGCACTTGCCCCCCTTGCACCCCTTTGCACCCCCTAGATACGCCACTGATTTTATGCAAATTTATGCAAATTAAGAGTCAGTGGATAGTTGCTAATAATGCTATGATAAACCTCTTTCATCCCCTACCCTTGGATAAGCACAGTGAAATTAATTTTCTATGAGTATCAATTGAAGTAGAGTTTTAAATGCAACTTGGCAGCCATTTTGAATGAGAAAAAGGCAAATCTTATGCAAATTTATGCAAATTAAGAGTCAGCAGATATTTGTTAGTAATGCTGTGATAAATCTCTTTCATCCCCTGACCTTGGACACTGAAATTAACTTTTCATGACTATCAGTTGAGGTAGAGTTTCAAAATTCAACTTGGCAGCCATTTTTGAATTTTAAAAGGCAAATTTTATGCAAATTTATGCAAATTAGTAGTAAAGGAGTAGTTGTAAGCTGGTAATAATGCCATAATCATGTTCCTTGACAAGGGAAACGACACTATAATTAGCTTCTTATGAGTCTCAGATCTAGAGATATCGGTTAAAATAAGTTCTGCGTATCTAATGTGGTCTAATACGGCGGCCATTTAAAAGTGAAAACAGGGTTAATTATATGCATATTTATGCAAATTAAGAGTCAGTGGATAGTTATAACTTGCTAGTAATAATACTATAACAATTTTCGCTCATCCCCTAACCATGGAAAAGGACAATGAAATTAACATTACATGAGTATCATATGAGATAAAGTTTTAGAACATGCAAAATGGCAGCTAATTTAGTATGAAAAAGGCTAATTCTATGCAAATTTATTCAAATAAAGAGTTAAGGAGCAGCTGTAAGCCTGTAAGTATGCCACAATCACGATCCTTGGCCCCAAAACATGGGTAAAGACACTACATTTTGCTATCTTTTTGTCTCAGATCTAGAGATATTAGCTAAATTGTAAGTTCTGCATGACATTATGTACTGTGGTCTGATATGGCGGCCGTTTAAAAGTGAAAAGGAATTAATAATATGAAAATTTATGCAAATTGAGAGTCAGTGAAGAGTTATAACCTATTGCAATGATAAATCTTCTTCATCTTCTAACCATGGATAAGGACACTAACAATAATTTTCCATGAGAATCAATTAAGATACAGGTTTAAACATGCAACATGGCAGACATTTTGGATTGAAAAAAGGCTAATCTTAAGTAAATTCATGCATATTATTAGTTAAGGAATAGTTCTAAGCTGCTAATAATGCTATAAACATCTTCCTTGTCCGCTAAAACATAAGTAAGAACGCCAAAATGTGTTTTCTATTATTTTGTCTGATATGTTGGAGCCGAAGTCGGCCGCAACCATTCACTCACAAAGGGCGACAAGAGAAGAACAGATGAGAGCGAAGGGACAGGCAGATGTGTTGGGTAGTGTTTATTAATCATAAACAGAACAGAAGAATGAAAAACAGGTAACCCCCTAGTATAATAAGGTCCCAGGAATATATGTCTCCTGGTCAGCTGCGCCCATGGTCAGCAGCCATGAACACTCAACAGCCTCTATATCAGCGGCTGGTAAATAACAACTGCAAACATACAGTCGAAAGCTAATGTGCAGCCTCTAAAATAGTCAACAAGCCGCGACGACTTCGTTCTGTGTTGTGCGCGGGATAATGCCACTGCCCAGCTACCGGGCCTTGCCTAATATATCTCCGCATTTAAATATTCATGACGTCACATTCTAATGCATCACAATATGATATGCTAGTGAATATAAATCTAAATCGACATTAATGTGTAATATATATATGTATATTTATATTCATGCATCTATGTCCAACAATTGCATCATAATACATGTTTTTAAAAATAATAAAGGGGAGGACTATTTTTCCTCGGTGGGATGACACTAGACCCACGTGACCCAAGAGTGATTAGGTTTCGCGGTCTGTGATAAAATTTTACCACACCCGAATTGGTCGTAGGGTGGTAAAAAATAGGCAAATCAAACAGAAAAATTACGAAATTAGTTTGGTCGCTACAGATATCTGAAGATATAGGCTAAAATATTGTCTTTATAGCAGCAATTTGGAATTGTTAAGGATTAATAATAGGCAAATTTATGCAAATTAAGAGTCAGTGGATATTATAATAAATCTCCCTCATCCCCTTCTAACCAAGGGCAGGGACACTGATACTGACTTTCTGTGAGTATCAGATGAGACAAAGTTTTAAGCATGCGGCACGGCAGCCATTTCGAATTGAAAAAAGAGGTTAATATTATGCATACTTATGCAAATTAGGAGATATGGAGTATTCATTTGGTGGTGATATTGCCAGAATCATGTTCCTTGACCCCCAGACATAGGTAAAGACATTAAATTTAGCTCTCTGTATGTCTCAGATCTAGAGATATTGGCTGAAATAGGTTATGCGTGTATACTGTGGTCTGCAATGGGGGCCATTTAGAAGTGAAAGGGGGTTAATTTTTATGCAAATTTATGCAAATTAAGAGTCAGTGGATAGTTGTAACTTGCTAGTAATGCTGATAAATTTTCTTCATCCCCTACGCACGGATATAAGGACACTGAAATTAACTTTCCATGAGTATCAATTGAGGAAGAGTTTTAAAATGCAACCTGGCAGCTATTTTGAATTTTAAAAAACCCCTAATTTTATGCAAATTTATGCAGATTAGGAGTTAAATAGTAGTTGTCAGCTGGTAATAATGCCATAATCATGTTCCTTGACCCCCAGAACATAGGTAAAGACACTAGCATTAGCTATCTACTTGTCTCGTATCTAGAGATATTGGCTAAAATAGGTTCTGCGTGTTTACTCTGATATGGCCGCCATTTAGAAGTGCAAAGGGGTTAATTGTATGCATATTAATGTAAATAGAGAATCAGTGGATAGTTACAAATTGCTCTCAATCCCATGATAAATCTCTTTCATCCCCTAACCATGGGTAAGGATACTGAAATTAACTTTCCATGCGTATCAATTGAGTTAGAGTTTTAAAATGCAACGTGGTAGCTATTTTGAATTTAAAAAAACACCCTAATTTTATGCAAATTTATGCAGATTAAGAGTTAAAGAGTAGTTGTAAGCTGGTAATAATGTCATAATCATCTTCCCTGTCCCCGAAAACATAGGTAAAGGCACTAAAACTAGCTCTATACGTGTCTCAGATCTAGAGTTATAGGCTGAAATGCAACTTGGCAGCCATTTTGAATTTCAAAAAGATAATTTTATGCAAATTTATGCAAATTAGGAGTTAAAGAGTAGTTGTAAGCTGGTAATAATGCCATAATCATCTTCCCTGACCCCGAAAACATAGGTAAAGACACTAAAATTAGCTTTCTACGTGTCTGGGATGTAGAGATATAGGCTAAAATGCAACTTGGCAGCCATTTTGAATTTCAAAAAGCTAATTTTATGCAAATTTATGCAAATTAGGAGTTAAAGAGTAGTTGTAAGCTGGTAATAATGCCATAATCATGTTCCTTGCCCCCAGAAACATAGGTAAAGACACTAAAATTAGCTTTCTACGTGTCTCGGAAGTAGAGATATAGGCTAAAGTATGTTCTGCGTGTTTAATGTGGTCTGAAATGGCCGCCATTTAGATGTGGAAAGGGGTTAATTGTATGCAAATTTATGCAAATTAAGAGTCAGTGGATAGTTATAGCTTGCTAGTAATGCTTATAAATCTTCTTCATCCCCAAACGATGGATATAAGGACATTGAAATTAACTTTCCATGAGTATCAGATGAGATTTAGTTTTTAAAATGCAACTTGGGAGCCATTTTGAATTTTAAAAAAGGCTAATTTTATGCAAATTTATGCAAATTAGGAGTTAAGGAGTAGTTGTAAGCTGGTAATAATGCCATAATCATGTTTCTTGACCCCGAAAACATAGGTAAAGACACTAAAATTAGCTCTCTACGTGTCTCATATCTAGAGATATAGGCTAAAATAGGTTCTCTGTGTCTCACCATGTGTACTGAAGTCTGATATGGCGGCCATTTTGAATTTATGCAAATTAGGCATTGATCCACCACTTCAATTTTTGTTAATTTTTAGTATGTTGTTTTTATTGCTATTCCAGATTATATGCAAGTGGAATCGTTTCTGTTGCAATTAGTTCTGGGTTTTTTCATATTTTGACTGTACTAAAACCAAAATGAAATATAATTGTAAAATTGAATCATAAATTGCCAATTTGAACACAGAAATAGTGATTATATATTATTCATTACATTGCCAATTTAAAGAGTTTAATGATTAGTTACACTTAAACTGCTCTAATTCGAGAACGCCACATCATACAGTGATGGGAATGGGCTCAAATTTGTCAGTGCATTTTTCTCTTTCTGCCCATGTATGATATGTACTGCCCAACATTCTGGACCAACAGATACTGCAAAAGCGTCTCCTAAAGGTGACACTGTACCTCTATGGGTTAAAACACAGCCCTGCAGCAACAAGCAGCAGAGCTTCCTCTTCGTTATCAAAGGCTTTCTCATCCCCTTGCTTGTCCATCTTCTGTCACTGATTTCTGGGCAATGCATTTTAATGCATTTCAAGGAATGACGTAGTGCACACGTGTCAGTCGGGGATCGCCAGTCGTAAACTATTCTTGCGTCAAGCAAGTAATGTCGCACGGCGCTCGTTATTCACGAAATATGCTAAAAAATATTCGCATATGTCCCGCAATTTCGGCACGAATGTTGCCCGACATTTGTCCAACATTCGTGTTGTTAGCATTTCAGTCGCATGTTATTCGTGTATGTTGACTGGCGAAAGTTCGGCAACGCTTCACACGACATTCGCACATATGTTGTTCAAACTTCGCACGAACTGCGCAATAAAGGTTTACGGCTCCAATGTCGCGAGACGTTCGGAGAAAAAATTTCTCCGAATGTTGAACTTTGCCAATTTTTTCGACATTCGCATCCTTCACAAAAATTAAAAGTAAGCGTGCCCCTTGAAAACTATGCCTTCCAGCATCCCGCGAACAATAATGACGACGCTTCCAAAATGTTTGGCAAGCTTTAAGAACCTAAAATACGAATGTTGGACGTTGCCCTTTTTGACATTCTCATCCTGCGCGAAACTGACCTTTACAGGATAAAATCAAGTGTCTTTAATGTTCATCAATGTGCAACCCTCACATCTTCATTATTCGACCAAATTAATCAACCAAACCTAATCGGGGGTTTTGCAGAATACTGTATAGAAGAAATTGGATGAAAAGGGTAAGGAGAGCTTGAAAAATAAAACAGAATGGACAATTTTGACAGATGGCTGTGGAATAAGGGGACAGAGAAAGAAAATAAAAAGGTTGAGGCTTTGCTTTACGCTCTGCCGGACTCCGTCACGGCTTGATGCGGCGTGCGAGAAAGAACAACATCATCAAGAAAACGGTCATGACATTCGGCTTTAGTATAACCGTTGGTGACACGGTTATA
>JAPZVO010001845.1:0-13196 GCA_029962745.1 Echinometra lucunter | reverse complement strand
CTAATATGCTGATGAGGTGAAGTCAAATCATCAAATGTCTTGTATGTCACAATTTTTTATGTTCCAATGAAGAATAAAATAATTGTTTTTCAAAACTGCTTTGTGAAGGTCTGATATATAGTAGTATACCCAACAAAAAATCATTTCAAGTAAATCCAGTTATCATTCAATGTTATCACATAATCAAATTAATTATGTGACGTACAGGACAATTCTGTGACATATGGGACAAATCTGTATAGTACTGCACACAACCTTTTGAAAGCTGTATAGCCTATTTCAGGGATCTTGGGGCTAAATCAGTATCAGATAATGATTTATTATAGCTCTTAAAGCAGTTTCTAACTGTGGAAGGACATTATTAGAACATCTTCATGGATTTACAGCACCATTACAATGACACAACAAGATTTTAATGATGAAATATGGCAGTGTATCTTCAATTTCTAAGATAACAAATAGGGCAGGTTTTATAATGAATGACCCTTTCAGTACGATTTTATTCTTCCAGATAGACAAACCATGTTGAATCTTGAGAGTTCAGTTTAAACTTAGATATTCAAAGTTCAAAGGTTATTCATGATGCTTCATTTAGGTGATTTTTAAATAAAAACACCAAGAAATGAGCTTTCAATTTTTGATACACCTATATGGACATATACAAAGGCTGTTAGGCTTCTTAAATCTTCTTGACCTCGCCCTATCGCCAAAGTGAAAAAAAAATGGTAGTTTTAGTTTTGTCGTATGAGTAGACATTCATACTTCTGGTAATCACAAAAGAACCAACAAAAAGTAATTTCCATGGGGTATTACAAGTATAACAGTTTTTCTCAGGAAATACCCATTTCATGTACATTTTCAATGGGGACAAATTGTCCTTCACGTCACATGTCCTGTACATCGCAAGCAGACTGTCATATTTGTGTCTGTTACATAACAGTGATAGGCAGTTGAATGTGTGTGTATCTGTGGTTTTAAATGGTTCTATATATGTGTGTGATTAAAACATGCAGTCTCTAAACACTCAGAAGATTTTTGTAGCAGATTATTATTTTGAAAAAAAAAATCAACTTTTCTCTGGTCCCTCATACAAAGGCCTACATTAAAATTTTCTATGGATTTTTAATAGCAAAAGATCATTTCTATCTATAAAACCTCTGAAAAGTTTAGAATTTGTACATCTTATTTTGAAATTAAACTGTTTACAGGTTCTGATCTGTCCCGTATGTCATAGGTCAAATAGCTTGGACCTGCCCCCAAATTGTATCAAATTTACAAATTATAGTAAAAAATACATGGGCAGGAATGTCAATATCCAGGGAATGAATATTATCCTTGTATAGAATCTAAAATAACAAAAAGCTGCCTACAATGGTCTTAAAATTGTTAGACCTTTGCCTTGTAACTACTTGATCTTCCATCTACATGGTACTTTTGCTGATATACACAATGTACTACAGAATGTTGCATCCCCCTTGTCCTGGATGTTCATCAGTGATATGCAAACTTAAAACCACTATTATGTACAGAATAGATTTACATCTATACTACATATTCTATCCTAAATCTTGCCTGTGTAGACAGATGTTCCAAAGCGTTTATGTTTGGCTCCAGTGGTCACTTGTAAATAAGTACAGATGCACATCTTAGGTGAAAGGAGGCTGGTAAAAGAGTGCAGTTTCTGTGTATCCCATCACTGTAGGTTCAAGAAGAAGGACATATCAGCTGTAAGTAAAACCCAATAATTCTGATGGATACAGTTGCATGTATTATCAAGACTTCTAATGAACTTAATCATATCAGATCATATTTTAATTTCCAACCTGTTCAAACCAGTTCTGGTCGTGTGCTTTTGCAAGACATTACAAGTGCAAGTAATGCCTTAGCATTACTTACACTTTCAAGTCTTGTATATCAAACTAAATCATCTCAATAATTCTGTATATACTACATATGGAATGAGTGCTGCACTTTATTTTGGAGACTTCACTTCTGACATCAAATGTGTTGGACCTACTGAGAATAATTTAACAAATGACATATTTTTCCTTAGTCAAAATTGTCTCGGGTTGGATGTTCACCAGCTCAAACACATATGCATCCTATTCATCTGGCAAATAATCAAATAATCAAATCCAATATACCTCATATAAATTCTTTTGTGCAATATCTACTGTATTTTGGAATGGCATGTGTGGGCTCACATGCCCACGGGCAACAGAGAAGAATTTCTCTTAAATTGTGAACCCTGACCCACATGCCATTCTGTCTTATCTTTTACTATCTTTTGTCTATTGCCTTGTATGTATATCTTCTATTCCTTTTAAATGGTCAAATAAATGGTAACAATAATAATAATGATAATAAAAACTTGGTTGTGTTCTTTTGTTTACCTGACTGCTAAGAAATCATGAAAGCTTGTAGATAAATAAATGAGTGAGTCATCCATCTCCAGGCCACACAGAACTCCAGTCTCAAAAATTGAAAAATCTCATGGTAGCATTCTGGCAGTATCTTCTCTATGTGATGTAAAAAAAAAATTACAACATTTAATAGCAATCATTTTCAAACCTGATTTATTAATGGTGATAAACAATACACTTGCTCAATGGGATATATCAACAGGAAAAGAAAAATTGCAATTATATTGATTGTTGTCGTTGTTGTTGACATTGAGGTGATAAACACTCAATTGATGGAAACATGGAAACAAGCTCTGTTTTTTAAACAACTGCTCTCAAATCAGTTTATCTGTTTATGGATAATAGTGAACCCCCTCCCCATATATATAAAAGCGGAAAGCAACAAATCAATGAAAAACAATAATCAAAGTATGCGTACATGTGCATAACAGAATAAATTACAGGTATTAGAAGAGTAATAAATTAAGTTAATGGTAAAGCCTGCCATGAGCTAGAAGCTGCTTTTCAACAAGGCTTTGAACAAAATGTAAACATTACACACGATGAAAAACCAAAAGAATTATACAAAGAAATCCCATAATATAAATGGAGTTACGGTACAATAAATACTGGTACAGTATAGAAATAAAATCTAACTCAAAAGAGAAGATGAAGAAAAAATTGAGTAGAGAGCAACACAGGAATATAGACGGGTACTAAAGGAGAGTATCAAAGGAGGCTGCAACCCATATTTCAGTGTGCTTTAAAGTGAATGGAGATGAAAAAGAAAGAGTAGACAGTCAAAATGCACAAAGTACTACAGTTGCTCAAGATAAAGAACAGTACATAGTACGGAAGAGACTACCCTTGGTAAACAAGACTTATTATTATCATGATTTAAAGTTTGAGCAAAATCAGACAATATTATGTTCAACAGTTGTCCAGCATGGGGATCATTTCAGTTGGCAACACCACCAGTATCTGTGGGGTCACATGGACAAATCTCCATTCATTTTGTGCACAAAATCGAACATTTTCTTCATTTCATGGAAAAATACAAATTACTGTAATTTATTGAGTACAATAATTATGGTCACATCAATTTTGCAAGCATTTGGGGAAGAATTGTGTTAATTCCAGACTTCAAATTCCATCAATTAGGTTTTGAATTATTATGCAAAAATGAATGGAGAGTTATTCATGATGACATCACAGATGTTGGCAAAGTTGCCAATTTGAGGATTCTCATAACAGGATACTTTCAAATTAAAAACTTTTGAACAGATTGTTAGATTTTCCTCAAACTTTCCATGTCCACCTTTCTTTGTTCTTCTTCATTCACTTGAAAGCACACTTACATGTATGTCTGGTCTCCTTCTTCTTCAATATTAGACAGGTGTCCTGTTCTATTAAAAATCCTTGATACATGGTCAGGATGAAAACTGAATTTTTCGCGATGATGTGCATGGTGCATCGCATGTACATGTACATGCAGAATGCTTATAATGTTGCATCCTCTCTGGAAGTTTATTTATCCTATGCAAACTTTCTACACCATTTTCATACACAAAAAAATATATATATATCTAGACTTCATAATCTATTCTAAATCTTGATGTGGAAGAGGTTCATCGTGGTGAAGGATTGAGTAGAAGAAATAACCAGTTGTCTCACGATGTATCACGATGTACGTTTGCTACATCGTGAGACAACTGGTTATTTCTTCTACTCTATTCTAAATCTTGCCTGTAAGTATTCTGGTAGGTAAAAGGCTGATTTCCTTGTAAGTGTACCAGGGCAGTTCCAGCGGTTACTCCAGTGGTTACTTCTAAAAAAGACAAATGTACATCTTGTATGAAAGGAGGCTTGCATAGAGTGCAGTTTCTGTGTAATGTTCAATCTCATCACTGCAGTAAGTTCAAGAAGAATGACATGTCAGCTGTAAGTGAAACATAATCATTTTGATGGTTCCAAAGCATAAACCATCATAATATTTAATAAACTGCATTTGGAAGGAGAGACGAGTTTTTAATTGCGGAGACTTTGTTTGTATGTGTACATGTAATAGCAAATGTGTTTGACCTACTGAGAACATTTTGATTTGAGAATGACACACCTTTTTCCTAGGACCCTGTCAAACTGTCTAAGGCTTAGTCTTCAAAGTTTAAAACATATACATGTAGGCATCCTATTTATCATTTGAAAAGTGGATTAATCATATTCAAAATACCTCACAGAAATTCTGAAATTGCCTTGTGTTGTTTTTTACTTACCTGAATGTTAAAGCATAAATGCTTGTAAGCAAATACATGTAATTCATCTGAGCCATCCATCTTCAGTCCACACAGAACTCTAGTCTCAAGAATGGAAAAATCCCATGGTAGCTTCCTGGCAGTAGCTTCTCTGTAATTTAGAATATATGTATGCACAAATTTCTACAGCAAATCAAAATATTTTTTTCTTTTTCAATGTAAAGTCCAAAGTATTCAAATAAAAAAAAATGATATTAAGTGATAAAAATTCATTACATAGTTAAAACAGATTATAAAGGATTTACAAAGGGTAAACTATCTGAGAGAACATGGGGCACTTACTAGAAGAAACTTACAGAAAATTGTACTATGAAAAAGGGACCCTTTTAAGAACAAGGCAAAAGCCATGTGCAACTATCATGTCATCTTTGCGTAGAATAATTCCTGCAGGTACATTGTAACTTGACCCAATTCTACCTTTTGACCTTCACACATGACTTTTGACTAAAAATGATATGGCTATGTTTTTTTTAAACATATGCCAAATGTGTCACCTATAGGGTGAAAAATGAAACTATGATTTACACGCTTCAAACATGTATTTAAGTAACAACAGTATTCATATTTTTGTGGAACCCAAATTTCAGAGCTTAATCTTTCTCTGTATTCATTTGACAATTAAAACACTGAGAATTTTACAATTTTTCAGCAAGTAATAGCATATATATCTGGGTATTGAAACTCATTTGTCACAAACAACATCAACAATATACATTAATCTTTAAGGATATGTTTCAGAGATTGTTCATGCCAAATTTTGAGTTCCTCGTTGGATAATAAAAATTTCAGGTCACTTAGGAGTTGAAAATTATCCGTAATTTGGGGTTTTGAAACTGAAAAGTTTATTTTTCATATAGAAGGATAGATTCAGGTAAGCTAAAACCTATTTCATTTTGAAGGCTAGTGATAACGAATAGAAACATAAAAAAAAAAATTGGTACAAGTACATCGTCTGATAATGTGCTATTGGAACTCTGCACCTGTTTCAGATCTTACAGTCTGTTAACATTTGTCAATATTATAGCTTTTGTCACTTTTATTGTTAATTTAGTTTTATTTCATTGGCATAATAATTCACCGTTTGCTTACAGCAAAATATTCCAACAACAAGATATCATGCTAAACATGAATGCACATTCAGTTAGCACATGTACATATAAATGAGGTTGCCTCTAGCACCTTGATTTCTCCAAAATGCATACCAACATTCCACTAAAATGAGTAAGTGATGTAAGTTTAGAGTGTATGTACATGTACCTGATGGATTATTAAACACATGCCCCTTTAGTGTTTTTTAAAAGAAAATGTGCACACACACATGTATACATGATGTTAACAGGCATGTATCAATTAAATAACTTTTTTTTCTCTATCATTTATGAGTGATTTCGATCTTTAATTGTAATTTTGTATTTCATTATTGTATTTCATTATTTCATGTCATTCTATTCATAATGATAAGTCACTTGGACTCGAAAAGAAGACCTTCAGGTTATAGTTAGATAAACTTTTTCCTTCTGCGGCATCCATGACTCTCCTTATATTCTGTATTGTGTTGTATTCTGTTTCCTTTGGTGCCTTCACCCCATTGAGATAAGTTCTGTACTAAGGCCTATTGAATCTGCTTAGGTTTGATCGTCTTGCCTTTTTTTTTAATTGGTTGAAGATAAATTATCACAATACATCTACATTCCAGTATAATATAATAAAAATAAAATATAAATAAAATTTGAAACACTAAAATATCCCACCACCTGTTTATTCATATTAACAAGGGGACTGTACTGTATTCCTTATTACAGGATGTTAATTATGGTATATACATGCAGTTTGTTGGAATATTCTCTTGCCAGATATTCTATTGGGATATTTTTTCAAAATATTACAAGGTATGTCATAAAGTATTATTTGTAACTCCTTTTCAGAATAAAACCTATGGATCTACCAGGCTTTTGCAGTGGATTATTGAGGGACAGTGTTTTAATTGAATTCTCTGACTTTAATCACGAGCAATTCCAAAATTTTTAACAGTTAAGTTATCTTAAACAAATATCCATAGAAATTAGTATTCTTGATTATAATTTTTTAATCTAGTTTCAGAATTGTCCCCCTCATTACATCCGACTTCCATTGATTTCTATTCTAAGAAATTCTGAGTGGCTGTATTAACTTCCATCTGGTAAATTATGCAGATGATCTTCAAAACATTTAATTAGGAATCATTTCTAGATCTACATGTACATGTACATCATGATACATTATAGATATCATACATGTATATCATTAGACTGTACATAAGGCCTTCTTAGCTGCTTCTATAAGAAGCACTTATATATTCAACTATAATAAATCTCAATGATGATTCTACAGTTTATTTCATTATTTCACTTTCACTTTAATTTTGTGAGCCTTTTCAGTGTAATTCATCTCATTACAGTTATACTGAAATTGTAGGATAGTATTGTATGCATGATATGCCTTGTAATTTGCATCACACATGTAAATACATGTAACTGACAGTTCACATACAGTTCACATGTAGTAGTACAAGTGTATATGACTTTTCCCTAAATTACAATTGTTCCCCCAATTTTTAGGGTGAAAATTGTCCTTTCCCCATTTTACCTCAAATCTGAGGGAAACAGCTTGCTACTAGTGCTTTACAAATATTTGCATCACATACTCCATGGTGTGTGGACTGGGAGTATTTCAGCTTTGTGATTTGTTGCCGGCAAAATAGTTATAACTGACCAAGTACAATCTAGACACAGTTTATTGACTAAAAATTGCCTTTGACATTGAATTTGTGACCTGAAATTCCTTTCACATAATCTTTGATACTTGATATTGTCATCATTAAAATTGATTTCTTTTCAAATTCGGGGAATATTTTTGCAATTTGAGATTACGACCTCAAATGATCTTTGACCTTAACTTCTGACCTAAAAATTCCTTCAACAGAATCTCCACTACTTAATAAGCCTTGTGTACCAGTTTCATGAAAACTTAACACTTTTGAAATGAGGGGGACAAATTAAAACTTAACAATGCGCTTAAGTTTTTGCAACATAATTTAAGTTTATTGACCTCAAATGACCTTTGACCTTGACTTTGTTACCTGAAATTTATTTCACAGAATTTCTGATACTTGATAAGCCTTGTGTACCACTTTCATGAAAATTGAACAAAACCTTTTGGAATGAGAGCACAATCTAACAGTTATGCACCTGTCAATCGTTTCTCTGGCCCCCGGGTACCCGGGCACTACCGGGAACATCAGCCCCTCTAAGCTGACAAACCCCCGCCAACTTCTCCCGTCAGGCAGGGCATCTTCCCGACGAAGTCCTTGCCCCAATACCAAGGGGGGAATTTCTCAAATCGTGGACAAATCCCGGCCCCCATACTTCTGATGTCGGGAGAAAGTACCCTTAATAATATAAGAAATTTTATAGTAATATGAAAAACAATATCTCATCAATATCAAAAACATAATTTCTTCTAAACCGTATACCCGTTCGATATATGATACAGGTACGGTAAAAATAATTTAAGGCAATTGTAGGCCTACCTGACAAATTCAAACCATGAGGCAAGAAATTCCCGGCCCAAATGAACACCATCGAGCCACCGCCGCAACCCCGTACATGGTCCCCACCAGGCCGCTCAAGCCACCACTGCAATGTCGTACATGGTCCCCGTCCGGCAGGGATGTCTGCACTCGAGCCACCGCCACAACCCCATACATATTCTCCGCCGGCAGGGACGTCTGCCTGCACAACCCCTGATGATATACAGCGAGTACCCCAGGGCCGCCCAGTAGTGCCCTGGTACCCAGGGGATCAAGAAACAACTGACAGGCGCATTAGGTCTAACTTAAAATGTCCCCGTCAGAAAAGCGACTCCTACCTAACTGTTACTAGTGTTACTGTTAACTCAGATCTAACTTTAAAGTTTAACGTTAGATCGAACGTTAGATTCTAGTGACTCTCACCGAGTCTAGTCTATCTCGCTTTTGCTACACAGGGGAGTCAAAAATTGGATAAAATTTCCCAAACAGAAGTTCTCTGCACTGTATACACGAATGCAAGATTGAAGCCTGGTGGGGGGAAAAAAAAACACCCCAACCTATCTAGCAAGCCCTAGCTGTGTAGCTATTCTGGGGCTTTGCCCTTACTATGGCTTTTCCTTCCCCACAGTTCAGGGGAGCTTGCTAGATGAATTACTGGTCTACAAACTGAGCAGCATCACTCATAATACAAACATCTAAATTGATGAGTTATAGATTACTTACCAAGTTTGTTGGTCTGAACTTGAAGAAAAATAGGACTCAAAACAAAATAATGGTGAAATTCGTCATTTCCTGAAGTAATCTTCATCTTTATCAAGAAAATACTGAAAGCAGGAACCGTCAGTTTACTCCCTTTGAAATGTGGGATCAAGCTGCATCAGCTGCATATGCTTTGTACACAAACTATTCGCAACTGACCGATAGAGGGCAACATTTAAACTTCAAGAAAATATCTTTCTCTTCAAAAAGGTTTCAAACATTAAAAAAGGGAGTAAAACAGTTTGAAACCTATGAAAAGTAAATATTTGGCATATGTTTTCATTTTTAAAGAAGAATTTAAGCAAAAGAAAAGGAGATGAATAGTCTTATTGAGTGGATGAATTGACCCTTACTCTGGTTCAGAAATGCAACCTCCCATTGACTGCACACATACTCTCTGGAGATGCCTCTTAATTTCACCCGGTAATATTTTGAATTTTAAAGCTTTTTTCCCTTTTAAATCAATATAAAGCGCAGAAGAATTATGAGATAATCATTTTTTGGTACCTGCCCATGACTTATTCTAAAATTATAGGAAATTATGATGGAATCAAGAAATTAGATTTTGGTTCAGAAATGCATATTTTAGAGATGACCAATTCACCCCCAAATTTGAAAAAATCAATTAAAAATCAATTATAGCGTTATATCAAGCAAAACTGATAATATATTATATTAATAGTATATTCTTTGTTATAAACAACCTAACATCTCGAAAAACCCCTCCAAATGTTGATAAAGGCATTTGGCAATAATTGGATGGTAACATCAATTTTTACTTTAATGACATGTTAACCCAACCCAAGTTCATTCCTGTCTTTCTGGAAATTTTGTAATATCTTCAAAACGACATCATAGATTGAAAAACTAGTAAAATGATCAGAAAGGAAATGAAAAGCTCGTTCTATCTCTCTAGGTGAATCAGAAAATGGTTAAGGAACAAAAAAGTTATGTGGCTTTCAATAAAATTGTGGTTCAGAAGTGCATGTTAAAGAGAGAGAGGGAGAGAGAGAAGAAAAATAAGATTGTGATTAAGAGAAAATAATGGAAGCTACAAGAGAGGCTATACAGAAAATATGACAAGGAAACAAACCTAAACAGACCTATATCACAGGAACTTACTGGTACTGTGAGTAATGTGGAGAGAAAGTTGCTGACATAGTTGAGAAGGAGAGGCTCTGTGGATCTCATCTTGCGATCAATCTCTAGCATCTTGGGTACACTTGGGATCAAGCTGATAGCTGCCTTGAAGAAAGCATCAGCTAGAGGAAAAAAAAAAAGATGTAAATGGAATTTTACATGCTAGTAAGCTTAAAGGGGGTACCCAATGCTGAAACAATGTTAGCTCATTTGAAAGAGCATGATTTTGTTAGCAGAAAATCATCTGCCTAAAGTTTTTTTAAAAGTCGTATTGCCAAGGAAACCCCCAAATGTGGTCAGATTTCAGGATATTTTTGACCCCTCAGCTGTGACCCAGTTTCAACTGGGTACCCACCTTTACGTCAAAATGACGTCAAAGTGGGTACCTTGTCGCGCACTTCTAGCAAAATGCGCGCAAAGTATAATACATAATTATTGTACAGTCTAGCGCGCAGCACAACTGCAATGCGCGAAGCTGGTTACCCACTTTTACGTCATACCTCATCCTCAAATTTTTTTGGGTCAGCTCTTGACTTTTTATGATAAAATTAGCCAAAATGCATTGATTTCGATTGAAAATCATCATATTTTTAATGTAATGTTTCTTAGAATTCTATTCTTGATCATATATCAAAATATTTTTTACCATTGTGTAATCACTTTAAGTAAATGAGAGTGAAAGAGAGACAGAGTGAATGAGGAAATAAGGAAGTGAGAGACGGTGAACTGTTGCTAATGGGGTGTTGCAAGAAAGTTGCAACTGATTGTCACTGGCCATTCAAAATCATTGTTGCATGCATGTCTTCTTAAAAGGGCAGACCCTGAACCAATCAGAATGGTTGTTTCAACATTAGCAATTATTTGCAATTGATTGAAACTTTCTTGCAACACCCCATTAGTCTACTCCCACTTTGTCTAAGGCCTGTTTGGTCTCATCCCACATTGTCTAATCCCATTTCCTTTATGCCCAGTTTGTCTAAAAAGCATTTGGTCTAATTGCTACTTAAGTCCATTCACCATTCGTCTAATTTCCAGTTAGGCTATGTCCATTTAGTTCAATACCAACTTGGTCTATCTGATTGGACGAACTGGTAATAGACTAAACTGCCATTAGACGAAATAAAGAAAACTAAGCAGACGAAGTGGCAAATTGACCATTTGATCATTAGACAAATGACAATTAGCCCAAGTGGGTATTAGACCAGTGATGATTGAACCAGACAGCAATTAAACCAAAATGGTAGTAGACCAAATGGGTTTAGTCATGGTGGGGTTAGAAGATCTGGCAATTAGACCAATTGGTAGTAGACCAACTGGCTATAAACTGTGAGAGACTGGGTAAATTAGAAGTAAGCCAATGTGGGTACCGGTATGTAACATAGTAATAAAGAAAGTAGTTAGGTGTAAAAGCATAATGAGTAAAACCAAAATAGAAAGAAAGAAAGATCAGAAAAGAGTAAGAAAGTAGGTACAAAGGCAAGGGCATGAAAGTATGAAATGCAAGTATAAAGCAAGCAACCAGAGAAATAATCATGACCTCTTTTTTTATTGAATACATATTCTAACATATGCTATACAAGGAACACCTTAAGTAGTCAGAAATACATGTCATCCTGACATGTAAATAATCTTCTATTTTATTTCAATTACGCCCTATATATATTTTTTTTTAAAGAAGCTCAACTGATCCGATTCAAGAGAGTGAGCACATTGATCTTGGCCCCATTTCATAAACCTTGTTATCAGTAACAATTGCCACTTTTCTATCACAAAGTTGCTCTCAGCTAAACAGATGCAAGGATTTCAATAGCGTGTAATAGTTATTGCAACTTGTTATTGATAACAAGTTTTACGAAACGAGGCCCCTACTGCTAGTTTAATGACAAAAAATAATATCACTGAAGGTGATTAGTATCTCGGCCCAAATATGTGTGCCAAATTTTATGAGCATTGCTCTAAAAATGAGGAAGTAGTTTGATCCATAATATTTTTCCCTGGTTTATAGCCATAATATTGCGTTACCGACCGACTGACCTACCGCCCATATGCTGGTTCCTACGTGTATATACCCCCTTCAAACTTCGTTTGGGGGGGTATAATCAACCAGAGACAAAAAAAACGAACCTTGTGTGAGCGCTTGATTGAGTACAGCCACCTGCCCTGAAGCAAGGTAGAGATTGAGACGATGGAATATGCCCACAATGGAGGGAATGGTGATGAAAGAATAAGCCGCACATGCCTAGAATATACAGAGAGAACAATATTGACAACAATTATTCTGAATTTACATATGATGTGATAAATTGCCTCCAAACTTATCATGTTTAAATCAAACCATAGTTTAAATCAAACCATATAACATGAATGGCGGAAAGGGTAAGGAAACAGACAACTGTAAGCAGAAAAGGTCTGTAAGCATACTCACTGTCTGTTTTTTAATCAGTTTCATGTGTCATGTGGCAAAATGACTCTATAAGTCAAAACTATTACTGACGTCTATCTTATGCAATAATCCTCCACATGACAATGATAGCATTAAGGATGATCATAATAATGGTAATTATAGTAAAAAAAAACTATCACAATAAAAAGATAATAATACTTTTGATAACTAGATGTTTAATGATAAATGTCACCAAATTGATTATTTTTAAAGACATTGGTTAACATTGTAATGATTTTAAAAAAATCTCATTTTGTTACTTGAAAATGGGATAAACATAAGGGTTATAGTGTAAAAATACCAGTCTGAAAGTTTCAGAGTATAATATCCACAGGAAGTATTTTTAAATATCAAAAATATGAATCAATGTTTGAAAAATATACGAGGGTCGGTTGCACAGACTAGACTTATGGAGTGCGCATGGCTCAATGGACCGTACTGTGTGTATTGCAGTATCATGCGGCGGAAGGCACATAACGATATTTTTGAATTTGTCCAAACGGTCCTCTTAGCGTATTGTCTCTCGAGATGAAAACTAAAAAAATCGTGGTTTGGGTTTAACTTACAGTTTT
>JAPZVO010001844.1:0-13199 GCA_029962745.1 Echinometra lucunter | reverse complement strand
TAAAAACACAAAACAAAAAGTAAGTTCCTCCTAAAACAAATCTGTCTTTTTTTCAATCAGGAACTTTGATGAAATTTGAATACAGAGGCATGTAGCTATATTTCCTTGCTACATTTCCTATAAAATTTTGGGAAAACTCTTAGTCATACTTCAGTGAACATGGCTAAAATGCAAAATGGTTATTTCGTAAAGGTCACAAGCCTCATGTCATAACTTTGCTTCAATGATATCGGAACAAATCTCAAATATTTAGCGCTAAAAAGGGTATGCAGCATGAGTTTAATGCGCTTGCAGACATACCAAATGAAGTGTGCGTCAAATTCCACACTTAATTGAGCACAGGTGAAAATTGCAACAACGAAAAAAAACAACAACTACTAGTTTCAAAATCCTTTGCGTGCTAAATTTGATCTAATGCGAAGATCTATAAAGACACGTGGACCGTAACATGAATGAATATATGATTAAATTTTTGTCGACAAATTCTGAAATTTTTCGAGAAACCAATTTCCTCGGAAAAGATCTTCTCTTTATAAAAAAAGCACCCTTCATTTCTTCTTCAGTTTCTAGATATCAAGGTTTCCCAAAGGGAACCCTTGTCTGAACCCGAGAGACATAGGAAGATTTTTTCTTTTTTCCGAGAAGCGTTTGTACATCTCACAACATTCACAAGCAGGTTGGTCAGGACACTGCCGTTCTGGATCTGAATTTGGTAACCTGGCATGGTGTAATATATCTTGATATCTCCTCCTTTCGGTTAAAAAATTAAAAATAGAAAAGAAAAACTGATTGTAATTAATACCATTAGAACTTCTTTATTTATGAAATATTGCAGTTTAAAAAAAGAATAAACCCTTAGCTTTAGTGATAATAAACAAATAACAACTTTCTCTCATTCATGAGATTTTACTCTGATGGGTGCATATCAAAAAGATTAATTATGTCTGTGTTTACTGCTATTGTCCGATAGCAGAAGTATTTAAAATAAAATCTAAGTAATACGTACCACTGATCGGGCCAATGCTTAATCCCACCAAGTATAGGTCCGATGTATATATCTCCTCGATGGTTACTTTTCCATCCAAAGATGTGCGTTGGATTTTGCCAGCGATAGTCCAGTACAAGTATCTAAAAATAAAGAGTTTTCTTTCATATGATACAAAACTGAATGAAAGTAAAATTAATACCTCTCCTTGGAACAAAATCTATTCTACATATATACACAAATATATCTTGTAGATGCATACATACATACATACACTCATACACATTGGTATTTACATAGGGCCTTTCCAAAAACATGCTCAAGGCAAGATTTAAAAAATGTAATATTTGAATTAGTGAAGTTTATGGATAAGGTCTTTTTTTTTTAAATTTCAATACGGTTAAATACATAATTCATGAAAGACTTTTTTTATGATATTCGATATATAGGAAGATTTAGGCCTTTTAATCTATTTTTTTGTGTGCGTTCTGTCATCTTTGACAAATCACCCTCTTAATACTTTCTTAACAATTTCCATCAATTTAGAACTGATTTCGACTAACCATAAGGTCGCACGCGCGCGTCAAAGTTCCAATCCGTGTGCGCGTCTATTGGGCAAGTAATGTAAAAACACGCAAAAACATGCCCCTTTAAAATCCGCCATAGCTCCTTAGAATGCGTGGGGACCCCCATATTTGTTACATATTCTGAAAGGTTATGAGTTGTAGATGTGAATCCATGACAAAATTTATCTTATCGATGTTATGAGGTCATCCTATTCTTATGTGAACATAAATTTCGATTTTGAATTTTTGACGTTATCTTGTTTAGTCTTTAGCGGAAAACTATCATCGCTTATTATTCATCCATTTCGCCGAGATTTGGATATGTGGTAGCTGAGACAATTCTCTCAAATATGAATATCTATTGTTAGTCTTATTGATGAAGTTATCATGGTCTAAATTCACGATTAAAGGTACAATGTCAAGTTTTCTCATTTTACGTATTTTTTGTATTCTCTATGGGAATGACCTTAACGTAATTATCGATTCTACATTCTCGTCTTCTTTGATCAACATCTCCCTTATTTCTGCTTGATTTTCGCCCATCTTTAAGTATGTTATGCATTCGTATGTTTTTTTAAGCAAATGTCGAAAACATGTCGAAATTTTGACTGGAAAACCTGAAATTAGAATTCCGTTTTGAATCTACGTGTTATCTCTATGAGCTGTTTTCAGGTATACCTTCAAAGCATCTGCCTCATTTTTTTGTATTTATATGTTTTATTAAGTCAACAGTCAACAAAAACAAAATATAAACAAATTATAACAAATTCAATTCAATTCAATTCAATTCAATTCAATTCTTTTCCAAAAAATGAATATCTTGCCAATTCATAATGCTATCTCATTACAAACCAGTATATTTATGTTTCACTGTCATAATCTAATGTTACCCAAGTCCCTTCAAGATTATTTCAAATTAATAGTTCATACCATTCATACCAAACGGAATCAAAAATTACCACTATCCTTTTTCCACGTACACTCTTAACCAAACGGAATCTGTATTTTACTTTGGACAGTTTTCTGGAATTCATTACCCAACTCAATTAAGTTATGTAAATTTCTAAATCAGTTCAAAAAAGCATATCTCCTGAACCAAACTTATCTCAACACGACTTTCCTTTTTCTTGTCATAATTATTTCTTTTCCCTTCCTTCTGTTAGTTATTTTATTTATAAGTGTATTCTTTTTGTCATTGTTTTTTTATGCAATTGATTGTAATTTACGGGCCAATTTGGACAAGATTTATGCTTTCTTTGACCCTCCACATGTACAATATCTTTTTACATCTGTAATTTTGTGTATGTTTTATAGTTGGAATAATAAAATTGAATTGAATTGAAAATATAACAAATCAAAAACAATTACAATATTTACAGGTAATCCATACAAACCATAGAAAAAAATATCAGAATAACAAAAACCCCCCCCCCCCAAAAAAGGCCGGAAATTTGTATTCAATGACTCAGACATATTTGAGTTATCTTTACACAGTGTCCTAAAAATGGAATGTTCCTGGCCCGAATTACTAAAGTTAACATTAGGATAATAACTGAAATCATTGTAGCCACTAAATTTATGTCACCCATACTCAATTGCAAAGATGTATAGTTATGACCACTTTGACACAGTATAGGGTCAGAACCTGATGGCATGTATTTGTATACTCAAAAGAGTTAAGAATCACAATGTAAACAGGATTAAATGCATACAATAATACATTTTGGAAAAAAGAAGGCTAAACTTAAACTTCAAATTTCCATTTCCCTGAAATGAGCAGAGAGTTTGTTTTCTTTTTTTTGGCCAAATAATATTCAGTTTCCTTTTGCTTCTTTAACAAATGATCTGAATGCCACCAAAAATTTGGAACAACTTACAGATAAAGATGAAGTACTTTAATAATAAAAATAGGGAAGATTATAAATTTATTCATTTCGGGTTAACATTTTTTTTGAAATTAGACAAATTAAAATTGGAATTGAACTTTTGTAGTAAATAGTTAATAATCTTGCCACAGGGGGGAAAACCTTTCACAGTCACAAATATATAGAACAGGCGTTTCAGGGTATTGTTGCAAAAGTCACATACGGGGGATTCTTCCTTTTAATCTTGAAAAGAAAATCATTAAAGGCCAATGCATTTGTGACAAACTTTGAAATAAAAGAACGGAATTTTAGTGTCTATCGAACATTTGAAATTATTGCAATGTTTTTTCTCCTAGGAAATATTGTCAGGAATGGTAAGGTACTGTTCCATATTCATAACGTGCATCGGGCTAACTTACCACACACATGTTGTAAGCATAGCTGGGTCTTCTTAATGCCTATCAATTGGGAGAATTAACATATGATGAACATAATCACTATTATTAACATCAATATTTTGAAGATCGGAGATAAGCCATTCTTTATGAATATTATGGATATAGGGAAATTAAATTTCTTCTCTCAGACGAGGTATATCAAATCCAACATTAATTCTTCAAATAATTTATGACCAGGGAGAGGTGGATTGAAAGTAAATCTGATATTGTGTGAACATTTTTATCATACCATGCACCATAATAAAAGTATGTTTGGATTTTGAACGAACAATCTGTTAAACCATAAGGACTGACATGCAACCTAAATCAGAAAAATTACAATCAAAGATATCTTAAAGTGGCTTGTTCTCGATAGATATACCAGGTGCGTAAAGAATCAGCGAGTTGTGTACAACCCAACAGTCTCAAACACACTCAGGGGCATATGATTTCAAGGAATGTTTGAATCTTTATGAAAGTTCCAAGAATGACATTCAATAGATTTCCATGTAGAAATATATTATCATCAAGAAGACATTTGTACCCAGTACATCTTTTGGGCGAGGGCAAAGCATAAGGGTCCACCATTCGAAGGCCACATTGGCTATCATGATAGTCACTGCACATTAGTTTTCTTTTAACCCTGTCCTTGCCTCCATTCCAAATGAACCTATAAAACATTTTATTCAATTCTTTATAAAACTTAGAAGGCACCTGAATACCAAGAACAGAAAAAAAGGTATAACAGTTGAGGCAAAATGAGAGATTTAATAATACAATTCTACCAATCAAGGAAAGATTCCTCATCCGCCAACAATTAATAATCTGTTCCATCCTTTTCAGCTTTACCTTATAATTTAGATCAAAGAGTAAACCCAAATTAAGTGAAAAATGGATTCCCAAAGATATAAATGTAGATGTCTTCCACGTAATACCCTGGTTGACAAGTGGGAATTCTTGGCAACCACACTTAGAGCCAATCCAGATGGCTTCTGTTTTAGATAAATTAATTTTGCATCCAGAATACAAACCAAATATGCGCAAAGTATAAAAAGGTGATTAATGAAGTATTTGAACCATCCAAAAATACAACGGAATCATCTGCAAATAAAGAAATCTTTGCTCTCTCCTGCCCATTAACAGGATTCCTTTGATTTGTTTTTTTGCGTATAGAAAGAGCCATTATCTCTATGACAAGAAGAAACAAATATGGGCTGAAATGGGGCATCCTTGAAAAATACCTCTCTGCATAGAAAATACGTTCTGTTTAAATCCAATTATTCAAACATAAGTCTGCCGCGAAGAGTACAGAGTCTTGATCGAATTGATAAAATTTCTACCCATAATTAAATTGCTCTAAAGTTTGAATTAAAATCTGTGGGAAACACTATCAAAAGCCTTTTCAATATCAAGAAGAACAATTGAACCAGGAATATCTTTAAAATCAGCGTATTCAATAATATCAAAACCAATCGAACATGCCACTAATATTCTCCCCTTCAAAAACCAGATTGGTCAGAATGGATAAAGAATAGATACATCGTTTTAACCTATTAGCTAAACATTTGCTAAAATTTTATAATCAACAGTCAATAAGGTATGGACGATAATTCTTGATAAATAGAGGGTCTCTGTCCTTTTTGTGCGAAGAAGACCTAATAACACCATTTCTTTGGGACAGGACATCACTCCATTATTGCCAAAGAAAAATTAAAAGAATCTAAAAGATATCACAAATATCAGGCCAAAAGTAACATAAATTCACCAGGGAGACCATCAAGCTCAGGAGTTTTATTTGTTTCATAGACTTATTACATCAAATAATTCTTGCTTGGTCAAAGGATTTCTAAAATGACCTATCTTCTTCGGTCAACTTAGGAATATCTTATTTTCTTCAAAGATATCTTCGTTTACATTATCTTCCTTTGAGGGACTCCTAAAGCCAAAATCGTGGTGGCATGAGTTGCTATTAAAATTCCGAATTTCCTTCTAATATTTTAAGTGGATCATTAATCAGATTGCCTTCAGAATCTTGAATATTACTTATATTCTTTTTCTGCCAAGATCTGTTTTCTAAATTACAAAAATATTTTGAATTCTTCTCCCCTTCCTCTAACACACCTAACTCTAGATCTTATAAGGAGACCTTGTTTCATATCAAAAATTTTGTTCAAATTATTTTCCGCCTCTTCAAAGCTGTGAGAAAATAGAAGTATCAGTAAAAGAAGATTATGCGATAACTGTAGTTTAAGCTTTTCGATATCAGCCAGTAGTTTGTTTTTTCCTTATTCCTTTCTTTCTTCTTTCTGCAGAATACTCGATACATATTCCTGTTAAAAAAAACATTTTAAGTGAATCCCATAACAAATCGGGTGGGTTAAGTCCGAGTTTTGATGAACTTCCTAAATTCCTTGATTATTTGTCTTTTATCAATTTAATAAAATCATTATCATGTTCAAGAAATATGACAATTCAATTTCCAATAACCCCTGGCCCCTCAGTGGTTGATTATCTTGAACTGCAAAGACAATAGAATGTCAGACTGTACTCCGGGTAAGATTTTGGATTTCACACAATTATTCAAAAAGTTACTCGAAACAAAATATAATCCAATCTGATGAAACTCTTGGAGATTTTGATGCCTTGTATACTGTCTTAAAGTTTGGTGAAAATTTCTCTTCATAGATCATGTAAATCATATTCCTCCATTATAATTGAGAGCATTTCGCTATTTTTCTTATCAAAATGTTGTTGTTTGGAGCCTTGGTAATCAAGGGGGCTAATTACAGCGTTAAAATCTCCACCCACAATTAAAATAGGACTATATAATTTATCAACTTCTGCAGAAACTTGTAACAAAACGTCAGGGTCATCTTTGTTTGGGGCATATATATTGACTAATGTAACTTGTAATTCGTTCAATACTGCCTTCAAAATCAAAAATCTGCCTTGTGGGTCTTTGAAAATTGAAATCACCTTGACACAGACCGAGTTTCTATAAAGATACCAACACCCTTACTGTTCGAGGAATAATTTGCAAACCATGCTAATTCACCCCACTGGGATTTCCAAGATTCTCAACCTTATGGTCAGCATGAGTTTCTGTAGTAAAAATATATCACTCTCAATACTTCTCATGTAATGAAATATCTTTTTTCTCTTGTAAAAATCCTGTAAACCACGACAATTAAATGAATGTAATTTCAGTACCATTTTCCTAATAAAAAATATAAATAACGAATATCCATCCTACAAAAAATAGTATATATGAAACTATAATCCAGCCATCCACAATAAAAGAAAGCAAAGTTATGACAAAACTAAAGTGTCTGCATATGTTATCACAAAGATACCCAATATGAACTCGAGTAGAAAAAAGGAGATATGTAACATAAATTCCGCCCAAAAATAACAAAATAACTCAATAAACAAGTGAAAAAGCATAAAACAGATGAGTTAGAAAAAGAAAAGAAAAAGGAACGCAAGCGTGCAGGATGGAGAGCAGGGCTTCAAATCAAACACAGCCCTGCTCGCACGCGCAGCATAATCTGCACACCAAATAGTATGACTCATCTTTTGGAACAGGTCAACGTCTCTATAACGTATACAATACACACGGACCTACCTAACACACGAATCAAATATACATGTATATGTAACTGACATACGATATAATCACTTAATACATGTATATACTATAATACCAAGTTTATAATCATGGGTGTCATGCACACCATGATCTTGAACCCAGACAGCTATACTAAAATCTAACATGCATGAGTATCTGTAAAGTATAAGCAAAGAAAGAGAAGACTATTTACATATATATGGATGGTGATGAAGTGTATCATATTATCATGACGGGCAATTCTGCACATTAAGTTAGTAAAAGAGGGATAAACAAGTACAATGTCATTCCCAGGAGAAAGACAATGTACATGAAGACCAAGGTATACTTTGACCTCCCATCGAAATCAAACACAAGTCTATATATATATATATATATATATATATATATATATATATATAATATAATCTAGACCTTGTCACTTATGCACATGAAAACATTCCGATGGAAAGAAAGAAGAGAAAAAAAATATAGATGAAGACTAAGATTGTGGTCACGGATGACATACATATACATGTAAGTTTACTTAAAATGGTCTTGAACCCAAATCACTATGATTTAGTCTTACTCACATGCACTTTTGCACTTTTACATTACAAACAAAAAACATATTGGCATAGACAAAAAGCAACTTTTTTCACTATCCAGTTTCTCATTATTTTGCATGACCCTGGTAAACAGTATAAAACTGTCAATACTAAAAAGAAAGCCCTCTTGAACTGTAAGAGCAATTGCAGAAGCCATACATGTGGTTTAATTAATTTTCAGATCACTGGCGTAAATCCACTCTGAGGAGTGGGGGGGATGATTGACTTTTTTGACGATTTTTTCTGTCGATCTCACACTTAAGTATAAGCACACACCCTCACTGACCCCCACAGACCCCCCTACACACATTTTAATATTTATTTTGCGAGCGAGCGAAGCGAGCGAGCCAAAAATAACCACTTTTTGGTTTTCAATCGCATTTTTCAAATAGAAATTCTAAAATATGATGGTTGTTTATGACAAATATTCAAAGATTTTACTAACAGATTAATTAAAATATATTTTCTCTCTTAAAAAGTGGGGGGGGGGGATATTGGTACACGCCATCCCCCCTCTCCAAAAAGTGGGGGGGGGGGGGATATATCCCCCCATCCCCCCGGGATTTACGCCAGTGTTTCAGACAACATAATGAACAGATGAATAGAAAACTTGTGTTATAAGGGGCCTTGCGAGAATGGAAATGCATGTAGGCCTATCTAGATGTATGGAAATTTAAAAGTTCAAAGCTAAAGAACTTGAACTGGTCGTGAAGCTGATGCTCATTTTTTGGGCTTTGATTCTCGTACCACAATCTTCGCTGGGAATACAATAAAGGCATTCTTTCCTTGTTCGCGTAGTAGTTTTAGCTCCGGTAACTTTTCTTTCTTCAGCAGCTGTACCCTACGGGAGAAATCGTCTGAAACGAAGAATCTCTTTTCCATCTGTTTCTTGAACTTTCAGCTAGTGCCTTTTTGCTCCTTTCTTTTTCCACAAATGACGAAAAACCTACATGGATTGGTCTCGGACGTGGATTTTTCCCAGATGTCGAAGAGCTAGCATCATTCTGTGGAGGTCCCGTTCTATGGGCTCTTTGAATGGTGGCTGAAACACTGCAGGCCTTCAGAAGATTTGTAACAAACTTGCTGCAATCAGCAGGAGTAGACCCCTCTTGGCCTTCTGGGACATTGTATATTACCAAGTTGTTGCGCCTGCTTCTGTTCTCCAAGTCGTCAATTTTTGTTTCAGCTAAAGTAAGCTTCTTTGTGACCTCAGCGACCTGCTGCTTCAGAGAGTCCATCTCAAATTTCAAGGCAGCTTGTTCCTGTTGAAATAACTCAACGATAACATCGAGGCGTGCTTGCTGTCGCTTTTCGAATTCTGTGAACCAAGGAGGGGGAGTATTCTCCACAACAACAGCGCCGGAACTGGCCGGTTCGCTCTCGTCGTCAACACGCATAGTATCACCCCAAACCTCGGAGCGATTTTGACTCAATGAAAGTTTCTTCTTTGCAGGGGACTCACCTGATTTCCTCGGATTAGGATGTTTGAGGTTGCTCATTGTTAATTGTATAATGTCTGACACTCTTCAAGGGAAATTCCGTGAGATAAATGAAAGAATAAATGGCTGAATTCAAAGAGACGTCGACCAGAACGTGTTCACTCAGCGTGCCGCCATGTTGTTCCCTAAGCATTTGCCTCATATTCTCAAGGTCCCTTTTTCGAGTCCCGGAGGGAAGGGGTATTTTTTTTTTCCTTTTGCTTTCTTTTTACATGTTATATTACCATCCTCTTTAACTATATAATTACATGTACAGTCACAGTCAATGAAATAAACTGCTGATTTTGGCCCGTTATGACAATTGCTTTGCAGTGCACAGTAGTTTATGTACAACCCTATAGAAAATCTGATTAGTTCAGGTGAATTAAAGCTTTGGATCATCTTTTCAGTATGCTACGATATCAAATCATCCAATTTCTACGACGTTAGTCTCCCATAGAGACGTAAAAATTTTATCAAAAGCCTTGCCAACGAATTTATCACGATCCATGTCGAAACCTAAAAGATGCTGACAGACCGCCTAATTCGTCATGTGACGAATTCAAATGTCTCGTTCCTTTTCTTTTTCTTATTCTTCTTCCTCTTTTAGTGTGTGGCAGTGATAACATAAAATTGGTTCATTCAGTTTTCATCAAATTTTCGTCAGCTATCAGGCCTACTGAGGACGGCATGCATAATGAATTTTTTCATAGTGTAGCAAGTGAAAGATCAGTGATTCATATTTTCAATTTTCAAGAAGTGATTTTGATCCATTGTATAAATCTTTGAGTGTGCTTTGACTAGTAAAAATGATTGAGTACTAGATACATGTAAATAAATTTAAAAAAAAAAAGAAAGAGAAAAAAAAAGAGAAAGGAATTTCATGGTCAGAAAAACAGCCGTTTTCGAGTGGTCGTCCCACGGCCTACTGGGGCATAAATCCTTTACGAGGAGTATAACGCTGCGGAACAGTTGGTGGTGATCCTCCTGTTTTTCCACAATTCTTGGAGTAGCATGAATATTGCCTTTTAGCATTTATGCCACCCTCTTCCACCGCTCTTTCATCTGATTTAACGACCACTTTCCCAAATTTTGCATCGGAGTTCCCCTGGCATATTGTACGTCCTCCCAATCCCATGCTTTGCTTTTTGCAAAATTTGTATTTATATATGTCTTCGTGCAAAGCAGGATTCCCCTTCTATCGCTGAACAACTGCATAAGTTTATTTCGCTCACGTAACTGCCAATTTTTCCCCTTTCTCTCCCTGTACCCTGGCTGACTGCTACCAGCCTTCTCCGCCATCTTGACAGTAGCAGACAACTACTGTCATGTCAAGATGGCAGTAGCAGATAGCTACTGCTCTACTGCGCATGCTCAGTTCTGGTTTAAACCATGGGCCAAATTTTGTACGGTGTTTAGACCATGGCCAGGTTTAAACCTGGTTTAAACCTGGTTAAACCATGGACTAAATAGCACATCGTTGGTGAAAAGTAATTGATTTAAACCATGGGGAGGTTTAAACTATGGACTAAAAAAGACCATGAGGAAGTTTAGTTAAACCTGGTACTAAATTAAACTTTTTTGTGAATTCCGGCCATGGAGATCAAAATGTAATTAACAATTCAACTGATTTTATAAAGATTGATAACATTTAGGACGATTTCTCACTTACAAATCAGGTTTAACTCTTGTAAGGACGACGGCTATCCGGCTCCCGGCTTAAGAATTCGACTCGCGTACGTTACGCGTTGCCAGGTTACGGAGTGCGCGTATATGCATAGCGCATGCGCAAGCGAAAATAACTGCAGAATGAACGTAAGTGCAAAAATTTACGGCATGATTTACGGCATTTCACCCTTAAATTTTACGGAAATTTTAAATTTTGGGGCATCGGAGTCGTTGCGATATGATAAATGTGACGTCACACTCTAATTTACTGACCTTTAAAGGTGCTTCACACATGTGGCGACAGTGTGGTACCCACAGGGATACGATGCATACACAGTATGCCTTCCGAAGGAATGATAGAGGGGCAACTATAATTTGACCTTTGACCTACCATAGGCTTTTGCATTAGGCCAAGATGGCGGCAGCGGCAAAATTGAAGACGACTTAGGAGGGTCAATTATTATTCATGAGGTAAAACTGTCAAATACCGCTCGATGATTGGGAAATTGCATTCATGTTTAATGCATAAGCTCATACATAAAACATGTTTGCCTTCCCTACGATTTGAGACATCAATTCGGGTAAAATGGCGGCTGGCAGAAGAGTGCAACTTTTTGACCATTTCAGCACAAACCGCTCAAGAAATTTATTTCAGCAAATCTGCGTCTTATGAAAAGAATTCAGAGTAAACCCCAAGGAAGCAAAATATTTTCAAAGGAGCAGTCAGAATGGAATGAGATTATAAGATGACCTGAAAAGTAGGTAAAATGACATTTTATGACATTGTTCATCGTAGTTGTTAATGCTGGTCCGCCACGCAGTGCGTAGGCTACCTGTACAAACTGTATGGGACATCACCTCCAAGGCCCAGAATTTAAAGAAACTATTGTTGAATTCAATTCAGCTCTAAATCAACAGAGAAAAATAATTTAATGGCGATATTTTTTCAAAGAGATGTAACTTTTTCCGTAGAGAAATGTTTATAGAAATTTCTCCGGTGGATAAACAACTGGAGCAAGCTAAATTAGGGATAATCAGCGGTAGATATTGACCTGTTCGAGACTGGAGTCGAGGCTGAGTGCACTGCAAGAACGGACGGGGTACGATCAGGGTACGAAATTTCCAAGCGTATGGAAGCCGTTGCTAGCCGGCTGGAGTGAGTGTCCCAGTGCCCCTTGAAGGCTTGATGGGAACATTGATCCGGATTAAAACTTCAGCCATGATTATTCATGTTATGGCGAAAAGGCGCTATATCAAATGACTTTTGGATTGGAACCAATGCCCTCGTTTGAATTCATGATACATCCGTTCTTGGACCTTCCTTTGACTAATCTAAACACAACAAAAAAGGTAACTTCCCCCTAATTCAAAGTAGCATAACATTTTAACGAAAAAGTTTTTAGCAAAATAATTTGGCAGGAGTGTTTCTTCACTTATTGACTTACTTCTGTGTGAAAATGATATTGATCCGTCAACTCATGCATGAGCGAGCAAACATTAAAGGCAAATATGTCACTTTTCAAAAGTCACAAGAGTCATTTTGGGGCTCTGTGAAACAAACCTGTGGCGAATTTGAATTCTTGCACTGTTTAATCCCGTCATGCCTATCCCTGACACTTTTCATGTTTATCACCGTTGGGTGAACTCAGTTTTTTGAGAAAAAATGATGTTCAGCCCTCCTAAATCTACAAAATCCATTCAGTTTGTGGAAAAAAAACTGGCATCAACCAACATGAGTCAGCACATTATGTGAAAATACCAGGAATTCGTTTTTTTTCCGGCATTAAACAGTAAGTTTTCAGTATTGATTGCTAATAAGAACCACCAATATCTTTATTATCACAGACTGAAGCTTCCATCCAGTCTATGTGCAGACCTCAGTAGTGTGATGGTGGTGGTGGTGGTGGTGGTGGTGGTGGTGGTGGTTGTAGTAGTAGTAGTAGTAATTAGAATAAGGTTTCAGGCAGTTCACCACATCATTTATC
>JAPZVO010001843.1:5000-13218 GCA_029962745.1 Echinometra lucunter | reverse complement strand
TTCAGATTTTGATTTTTCAACATTCAACAGTCTATGAGCTTAAAGTGTAATGAATCATAATATAATTCAGTTCAGACTAACTGTATTTCGACAAATTCAAAATTGTTGAGAATATTTCTGTCCATTTCAGTTCGCATGAAGTGTTGGAGAACTAACAGTCTATTTCTGTTCGCGTGAAGTGAAGAAATTACAGTCTATTTCTGTTCGCGTGAAGTGTTGAAGAAATTACAGTCTATTTCTGTTCCTGATTTAACTCGTTGCTCAGAATTCAGTTCTAGTTCAAAAATGTTCTTTCAAATAGGTGAAATTTCGCAAAGTAGTCCATTTCAACATTGGAAGAAAAAATCACTTGAAATTCTTGTGCAGTTGCATATGTCGAAGAGTCCCACATTACAGTTCATTAATAGCTTTAGCTGGAACGGTCTCTAGCATTTCATACGGCAGTTCCAATAAAAATTTGTCATTTACTAATATAACTGAAAGTTGAAGCGTCCATGCACTTTAGTTAAATGTCCTTTTCCTGAAGAAAATGTCTACTTCAGATTAATGGAATGTTCAATTCAGCTCAATATTACTAAATTGTCACATTTGATAATCACTATACTTTTGTGGCTTGTGGATACGTCTACCAGAGCGAGTTTGGAGTAAATGCGCGGTAGGAATGTCCTCTTGTGTACGGGTTGTACGTTGGCTCGCTGATTCGCCAGTTGATTGTTGAGAAGGTAAAAGTTGGGGAGTGGGGCACTGCTGCTCGTTGACCTCAGGGTCGATGTCTGGGCCTTCTCTAGAGGGTCCTGGTCTCTGGGATGGGTTATTGGAGTTAACCTGTTTGTTCTCGAGAGTTACTCTGGATTGGTTCCACATGTTGAAGGGGTTGGTTAGGGGTCTGTTGCCCTATAGTCTGTTGTTGGGTGGATTGAGTTGACGACTGTCCCGTAGACTCCTCTGACCATGATGGTTGATCAGGATTGTCTACCCTTCGGCGTTGAGTAGATTGGTCTGAATGTTGAGATGAGTCTGACCTTGACTGGTGGTCAGTCTGTTGTTGTATGGATTGAGTAGATGACTGTCCAGTAGACTCCTCTGACCATGATGGTTGATCAGAATTGTCTACCCTTCGGCGTTGAGTAGATTGGTCTGGGTGTTGAGATGAGTCTGACCGTGACTGGTGGTCAGTCTCATTCCTCGTAGGATGGATTGGTTGTTGAGCTGCTGGAACCTGGGGGTCCTCTGGCTGTTGGAACTGAAACTGATCAGCTTGTGTTTGAGTATTAGCTGACCATGGCATCTCTATGGAGCAATGAGATGCAACGTGAGATGGAGGAGGCATTTCAGGCCTTGCCTCATTACTTGAAGTAGGACGTGAGGAGGAAGGACGTGAGGTTGAAGGTCCTTTTCCATGTAGATACTCTCTGGATCTGAAGAGTTTGAGTCTGTTGTGATGAACTAGTTTCTTTACATTCTCATCATGGATGTCGGCTATCTTGTAGTTCAGATCATCAGGAGATGATGAAATGACGATGAAGGGTCCCTTCCAGTTGGGTTCTAATTTGTGTCTAGCGTTGACGGGATCATGCAACCATACAAGATCTCCTGGTGTATACCTGATGGTCCTAGTTGAGGCATCATAGTCCTTTTTCTGTCTGAGCTGAGCTTGTTTTGCTTTCTGCTGGACGTGTTGGAAAGCCTTTCTCAGCCGGGAACATACATCAGTACATACTCCTGAGGAGAATCATATGACTGGGTCATGACCGGACAAGTAATACTTGCAGGGGTCCTTGCTTCACGACCATGCATGATGAAATAGGGTGTCATTCCAGTGCTCGCATGTACACTGTGTTGTAGGCTAGTTGTAGTTGATGTATGTGCTTATCCCAGTCACCTCCCTGGTCGGCTATGTACTTGGCGAGTTGTTCTTTGATAACTCTGTTTTGCTCGTTCAACGATGCCTGCTCCCTGGGGGTGGTATGGGGATGACCGTGATTGCGGATGCCAAGCCTATTGCAGAGATCTTGAACTAACCGGGATTCAAATTGTCTTCCTTGGTCTGTATGTAGTGACTCAGGAACTCCATGTTCCTTTATGTATTCTTCAAATAGGTGTCTAGCCACAGTCTGGGCGGTCTGGTCTCGCATGGGGTAAATGTTGGTGTATTTACTAAAGTGATCAACGACGACCAGAATATAGTGGTACCCAGTTCTTGAAGTCGGGAGCTCTGCGATATCGGCAAAAACCATTTGAAAGAGGGTGATCGGTCGTAATGCTCTGGAGAGGGGCTTGGTGCTTTGGATTCGGAGATCTGATTGACTCACAGGCTGGGCAAGTTCTGCAGTAGTTTGGTTATATCCTTGTGCATGAACGGCCAGAAACACATAGATTCTGCTCTGTGTAGTGTACCGCTGAACTCCAAAGTGTCCAGAGGATGGATTACCATGAATCTCTTCCAGAACTTGAGGGACAAGAGATTCTGGTACGACTACTTGAAGTGAGGAGAACCTGAATTGTCTTGTCGTCGTCGGTATAAGAGACCATTCTCAAGTACGAGACGAGGGAGTTGCCACAGGAGACGTCGTAGACGAGGTGTTTGTCGACGGACTTCTCTCACTGTCGGATGATGAACTTCCTTGATGTACTTGATTATTCTTTGAATGTCTTTGTCTTGTTGCTGATGGTACCATAGGTCATCATAATGGTTAGAGAGGATGAAGTTCTCAGGAACTTTGTTGGCTGTTGAATCACTAGGCTTGGGCATTGTCGATTCTTGGTCTGGTTGGGGAGTAGATGAATTCCTTGTGGATGAACGTGTGTTTACCATACTGACAAGGTGTGGAGCGTCATCTGGTATACGTGACATGGCGTCAGCATTTTGATGTGAACTACCCTTCCGATGAGTTATGGTGAACGAGTAGGCATTCAGTTCTACAATCCATCTTGCTCTGCGACCTGTAGAATCATCTTGGATTGGTATTTTGTTGTAACTCAACAGGGGGCGATGGTCTGTCAAGATTGTGAACTCTTTGCCTCTGAGATAATGTCTGAAGTGACGGATTGATGCGACGATTGCCCAGAGTTCCCTGTCATAAGTGGACCATTTACGCTGTGTCTCTGTCAGCTTCTGGCTGTAGTAAGCAACTACTCGATCGTTGCCATCTTGCATCTGGGAGAGTACAGCTCCAATAGTGCCTTGTGAAGCATCAGTGGCTAAGCTGAACTTGTTGTTGAAGTTTGGGTATGCAAGGAGTGGTGGGCTTGTAAGGGATGACTTCAGTGTGTTGAAGGCTTTCTCGCAATCATCTGTCCAGATGAATTTTCTGCCTTTGTGTGTCAAGTCTGTGAGCGGGGATGCCACTTGAGCGAAACCGGGTATAAATCGACGGTAGAAAGATGCAAGTCCTAGAAACGATCTCACTTGAGTTGGGTTCATTGGTCGAGGCCAAGATGAGACTTTCTTGGTGTTGGATGGGTCGGGAAGAACTCCTGCAGGACTGATCACATGTCCCAGATAGGTCACTTCCTTTTGAAAGAATTGGCACTTCGAAGGTTTAAGCTTGAGATTAGCTTCTCGGAATCGTTGCAAGACTTCCTGGAGATTGTGTAGGTGATCTTCGAATGTTTTCCCGAGTACGATGCAATCATCCAAGTAGATAAGACAAGTAGACCAATGCAAGCCGTGGAGGACAGCTTCCATGACACGCTGGAAGGTCATCGGTGCGTTGACTAACCCAAACGGCATTACCTTGAACTGGTAAAGACCTGTCCCCGTTGTGAAGGCTGTCTTTTCCTTGTCTTTAGTGTCCAATGGGATTTGCCAATAGCCTGAAGATAGATCAATGACGCTGAAGTAGGACGAGGAGGATAAAGTGTCGATGGAGTCATCCTGTCGTGGAATCGGATGGGAGTCTCGTACTGTGACGGCATTTAACGCTCTGTAGTCAACACAAAACCTATAGGTCTTGTCCTTCTTTCTCACCATCACGATGGGGCTGGCCCAAGGACTAAAGCTTTCCTCGATGATGTCTCGTCGAAGTAGGTCATCAATTTGGTTCTGTATTTCAACTCTCATAGTTGGTGAAGTTCTATATGCCCTTTGGCGAACTGGTGTCTCTGTTGTTGTAGTAATTTCATGGTAGGCGAAGTTAGTCTGTCCAATATCTTCTGATGTGCTGCTGAAAACATCAGAGTATGAATTGAGTAGACGTTCAGCCTTTTCATATTCTGTCTTGGTCAGATCAGAAGTAGGAAGCATAGAAGAAGCTTGAAAAGTTGAAGTAGGCTGTGTACCAGCTACAACACTGTCAAGGATTTCATACTCTTCTTCACTGTCTCCAGTTGTAGAATAGAACTGCCCAAGGGTGGTATTTGCAGACAATTCTACGGTCTCTGATGTTGGATTTATCAGTCTGAGTAAGATGATGCCATCTTGGGGTCGAGATAGGGATCTTGCACCTGCTACTTGAAGATGCTCATGAATGGAAGGCTCAAATATCCCATCGTAGTCTTGTGGGATCACATCAGGCTGTGGTGGTATAAGTCGGCCTTGGACATGTACCTCACTCATTCTAGGGAGAGTTGCCTTTCCTATCAGAGAAACATTGCACTTCAGTGGTACTTGGTGTTGATGACGGTCGACCAGTGGAATACTCACACCAGGCAATGAGAATGTCGAAGTAAGGGCGGATAAGGAAGCGTCATGTTTGAACATGAAGTCCCAACCAAGGATGAAAGGATGAGTGATGTTCCTTGCAACACTGAACATATGTTTGGTCGTTTTGCTTCCAAGATGTATGGTAGGTGAGGTTGCGCCAATGATGTCCATGTCTTCTCTGGTTATCGTTGAAGCCAAAGTTGTGGTCTTGTGCAAAGGACTTCGCTGGCTCTCTTGGATTGAGTAGTAGAAATCAGCACTCATCAGTGATATAAATGAACCACTGTCAATATAGGCCAATATATAAGTATTGTCGACTATCACTGGAATGTATGGTGTCGATGATGAAGGATGAGACTGGTTATTGACAGTCACTGCAGATGTAGGATGAGATTGATTTTCAGTTTGGGTCTGTTTGGTCAAGAGAGGTATAGTTGATGACTGACCCTCATCATCAACTACCAGTAGTTTCCCTGGTCGTCAAAGTGAACTTTTCTTGACATCGCACTGGTCATTTGACGATGGGGTGAAACTCTCGTGTCATAAGGATAGCGGTCGTCGGACCTTGTAGGCTGCCAGTTAGGTCGGCTTGAGTATCGAGGCTGCTGCTCTGGGCTAGCTGATCTGCCAACATCGTATGTACTATGTCTGGGTGGACTTGATCTGCGAGGTGTGCGATAAGTTGAAGAACTCGGCTCAGGGCTCTGTGTACGACGGTGACGTTGGGGGCTTGGTGATCTGAAGTGTCGGCGTGGTTGGTATGGACTCGGTGACCTAGATGGTTGGCGCCATCGATCATCAGAATATCTGTGCTTTGATCTAGATTGGTGTTCGTATGGGTTGCGTAAGGGACTGGGTGATCTCGATGGTAGGTGCCAAAGATCATCAGAATATCGATGCTTTGATCTAGAGTTTTTCTGCAGTTTGAGTTCCAGATCATCCAAACGCTGTAAGACCTTTTCCAGTGTCACTGAGGTAGCATCATTTTTCTTTGGTGAAGTAGAAGCTACTGTTTGATCTGGTGCTGCTGACAAATGTCCCATCTGGTTTGCTCTTTCAACCCTCACAGCAATATCTAGTGCTTCATCAAAAGTCTTTGCACCCATCTCATGGATTTTTATTTGCAGGGGTTTGTCGATGCCGGCCAAAAATCTGCGGAATTTTTCTCCATCTTTTCCTGCAGCGTCATAGCCAGGGAAGGCTTCTTCCACTAAAGTTGTTATGGCGGCTGCAAAAACTTCTAGAGCCTCGTTCCTTAGTCGTTTCCGTGCATCAATGCATGACTTGAAGGTGGTTAAGTAATTGGTGTTGCCGAAGACGTCTGAAAGTTTCTTCTTAGCCAAATTGTAATCTTGTTGCTCTGAGCGAGGGATGCTTTCCCACACTGTAAATGCGGAACCAGCCAATCTGGAAGGTAGAATTAGATGAAGTTTGCGTTCTGACTCAGGAAGAACTTCAACTGCTACTTCTAGTCTGCGTACCCATTGTCCGAAGTTCCTTCCGTCTTCTCCGTTAAAGACTTCAGGGAGATCGAGTCGAAAAGTACTCATAATGTCATAGAAATAAATTGAAGAAGGATGGAAATGCTTGCTGTAGGTGGTAACTACTGGATAATGAAGGAGGAAGTACTAGCTACAGCAGTATAGCGACTGGTAAATACTCTGTCTTGCAAGAGGAGGGAAAATATATCCCCAATTACACTTGACAATTGAAGAAGGAAGAGCTCTTGCAAAATGAAGAAGGGCGAATTTGTGAACAGGAATTAAATCTAAGTGACTCACCAGTACTTGAAAGTCAGCCTTGTATTGCAAGTGTTGACAACCATGAAGTAGGGAGAACACATCTAACTCACTGTGAAATGTGCAGAGTCCATTCAGGTTTCACTCTGATAAACATGGATGCTATGAGTACAAAAATTCACTTGCTAATTTCACCAACTCCAGATCATCAATGTTGAAAAATTCACGATGAAGGAAGAATTCTACTGAAGCAGGATGATAACAAGCTTTGGCAGACGCATTGCTAAACTGCATCTATTGAAGCAGGGTGAAATTAATTGCTCGAAGTGTGATGAAAATACTCAAAGAAGGGCGTAAATGTATCAATCGAAGCAGGATGAAAATATAACCATACAATTTGGCTATCAGCTGCTGCTGGTCTCTGCTGCCTGAAGCTCTGGGGTAGAAGAGGGCTAGAAAACACCGCTGGCACCAGTTGTAAGAGTTGGGTTCGTACAAAAATCATTTCTAGCACACTCTTCTCAGAGATAACGCAGCTGAGATGTTTCTAGGATGGCTGTCTGCTGGTCAACTACTTGTAACCAGATTTTTAATGTCTAGTTCCAAAACCATCCACATTCCATGCAAATTATATCACTTAACATATATGTATATTCATGTGATTACAAATTAACATCATAAGGTATTCATGAATATTCAACCACCCAAATAAAAGATAACCAATGACTATTCAAAATACATGCAAATTATTGTTCCAGCTTGACTACATCTAATAAATATTCATTGAGTATAAACCAATGAGAAGCAAGAGAAAAGGCGGGAAAGTTTAAACCAATCAGGAGGAGAGGAACAGAAGATGATAGATGATGGTGAAGTGGTTAAATACAAAGGAACATGAGTGGGAGCTGTGTGTAAGTGATAATGTGTATGAGTGCATGAGAGCTGTGGGTGAAGGATGGCAGGTTAGTATGAAAGGGTGAAGATGAATGAGGGATGACCGATTAGTATGAAAGGGGTGAATCATGGATGCAGAGAGAGAGAGGGGGAGCAAAGAGGTTCAAAATAAATCCCTACAATAGCAAAATGAAACATTAAATAAACACACACACACACACACACAAAAACAGATGATAAGCATGCATGTCATTATAAAGAATAGCTAAAGAAAAACAAAACAAAACAAAACAACGCCATCACAGGCAGATTCAGAATATAATACAAGTTTTTCGAAATATTACAAAACAACCAAAATTCTAGTAATAATTATGTTTAAACAGTGTAATCTCTTTAAATTGATATTACTCAGATATAATGATATCATTTTTTTTGAGTAGACACGTTGGCCTTTGTACAAATTCAAATTCAATTTTAAAAATTTATTGATTTCATTCCAAACATTAAGGATCATTCTCAATTTTAAACATAACAAAACATGATAGCAAAATGAAACATTAAATAAACACACACACACACACACACAAAAACAGATGATAAGCATGCATGTCATTATAAAGAATAGCTAAAGAAAAACAAAACAAAACAAAACAACGCCATCACAGGCAGATTCAGAATTTAATACAAGTTTTTCGAAATATTACAAAACAACCAAAATTCTAGTAATAATTATGTTTAAACAGTGTAATCTCTTTAAATTGATATTACTCAGATATAATGATATCATTTTAGTTCATTAACCTCTTTTAAAGAAAAACAAACACATAAACAGAAAAAAAAATCGACCCCCCCCCCAAAAAAAAAAAGAAGAAAAAAAAAATTACCTTGTGGATTCAGTCTAGTCGTTTATCATAAAACATTTGGCGGATATCTTGGATTA
>JAPZVO010001842.1:0-13223 GCA_029962745.1 Echinometra lucunter | reverse complement strand
TTTAAGCACATGTCGATATAAATTAGCTACTTAATAGAGAAAAAACAAACAAACAAACAAACAAACAATTAGCAGTAAGCTGATTACCGTTTCTGTATTTTCTTTAGCCTAGTTCAAACTATTCACCAAGAAAACAATTTTAAATTCAAGAAAACAAAGTATTCCGTCTATCCCTCCGTCTTTCGTGAATTATAACACCCCTAAAATTAAAATGGTATGCCCCACAACCGTAACTTAGCAAGGGAGGCTGTTCTATTATATTATGCGATTTTTTTTCCTTTTTAATTGCAAAAAGTCATTGTTAATTTGTAGAATTTCTCCGACATTGTGATATGAATAATGTTAAATAGAATGGTATTACTTTGAAAACATTCACAGAATGATGAATTCATCCAAACAATGCAGGAACATCGTTTTAATCACTCACTTGGACAAAGCACATCATATTCACCACATTCACAACACACCACATCACAGGCTATTGTCCATGTGATGACGTCACGGACCTCGTATTGAGTTGGGCAACGTATAAACAGGCAACATTTGGGGTCCGTTTTATCGATTTGTGACGGGCACTATTTGTTTCCCATTTACTTTTCAAAAGTTTCAATCGGTTTCATAGTGATTTGTGCACCATAAACTTTATTTTATATGAAATTCGAGCATATTCAAAACCTATGAATAGCAACTGTAAAGTGTCTGTAGGGTTGGAATATACCTTTGCATCCACACTATTTCCAAATTCATCCGTTATCTCAACAGGGACATTCAACGCATCTCCACATTCCAGAGTGAAATGTCCAGCTTCCCCAGTTAGGACTCTGACGCCAGCCGCTGGGCCCGGTACGGATCTGACGAAGAATGATACCATTAAAAGGAAAAAGAAAAAGGAGAACTGTATTCCTTCTGAGAATGATTCACGTATGATGGTTCATAGGACTGCATTTTACATTCTGAAATATATGTAGTATTATGACCCGTGCAATCGATGCCTCTTTTTTCATCACCGTTATTGCTTCGGCTAAGTTCGTAAAGATATTAAAGCATAAACCAGGAACAGAAACATTCCACCGATATCATTCGCAAGGTGTGCTTCATATGCATACTGTCTTTCTAACAATCTAAATTTCTTAGTCAAGTTTATTGGTGAAAGTCGAATGGTATTGGGAAAAAATCCAAAATAATTTGTAAACAAATTTTCGGCATTACTCCCAGTGTTAAAGATCGTATGTTCAATCTGTAATGAAAATCAAAAGTCAGAAAAAAGTGAAACCAGGGGGATTCGAACCTGTCATCTACTGCTTGCCGGGCAGCGACTTAACCACCAGGCTATTCTGGTTCACGGCCAAGTCACGATGAACTGGAGTCAAATACCCAAGATCCTCTTCTTTCTGACTCATTAATATGCAGTGGACAATAGATAGTAAATGAAGAAGCTTTATGGGAGAAATTTACAGTTTGTAAACAATATGTTTACAAACTATAAATTTCTCCCATTAAGCTTCTTCATCTAGAATTTTGTCCTGTTCCTGATTCAAGTTAACTCAAAAAGCTTACCACGAGCGAGAAAGATATTTGACACACACACACATATATATATATATATATATATATATATATATATATATATATATATATAGTAAAATGTTCAAAGGGCCCAAAAGGTCCGACGAGATGCAGGGTTAAAATATCAGAAAAAAAAATATATAAAGAAGATTCACAACGATATATGGAATACACAGGGTAACCTGGTTTGTACTTCACAAGCGCTTTCGATTTAATTCTCTTCAGGTGAAGTGGTTGTTTTTACAATCTGACATGGTTTATATACAGGTACAAGATAAAGTATGGTTATGTACTTGCAAGGAGATACTGTTAGATTACAATAAAGACTAGGATTATCCGATTTCTATTCATTAGCATTCTATTTAAATCCAAGATTAAGTGTCAGTTGTGCAGGTAGTTTGCTTTTATTCTAAGTGACTAATCCGTAATGTTTAACAAATTCTCATTGGTTATAATACAAAGGTTCTTCTTAAAGAATGTCCTAAGTTCGTGGGAACGTCAATGAAATAAAGACAACTCACTTAGATCATGATAAAAAATTAAATAAATAGATAGATAAAGGGAGAAGGAACAAAGCGGGTGTTTCCTATCTTTTGGACAGAGGTACATGATTTCATGAATGGGGGGGGGGGGGGGGGAGAAAAGATATTGGAGTATGATGTTATTATGGTAATGGAAACAACTGGAAATGTCTTGTTAGGAGTAGTAAACATAAAAGTGGATGATATGTTTAGAGGGAGAGAGAGGGAGAGGGAGAGAAAAAAGGAGAGAACGGATGAAGATGGGGGGGGGGGGGAAGTGGGAGAGAGAGACAAAGAGAGAGAGAGAGAGAGAGAGGAGAGAGAGAGAGGGTATGTATATGTGTTTTTTCAATTAAATGTTTGTCTTACAAGAGAAAAGTTTGATTTATAAACAGAAAATTATGTATATATATATATATATATATATACGACGAAGTAGGTAATTAACATGATCAAAATAAGGGGATGCACAATATGGTTAATAAAGACCTTATACAAAATGTGATATTTATAAACGGTGTTCCCGTTCTGACTACAGTGCATTCAGAGAAGGAGTAAATCTTGAGATAAAGTATTTCTCTTTTTGGCCCCTCTTAATCTTATTGTTCTCGTTTATTTAATAAAAACGGGACAATGTTAAAGTTTGGTTCTTGAGACCCAGCACATGATTTAATGTGGGAACTTACTTTTATTTGTTGGTATTGTTCATGACGAATTTGTTGTCTATGTACTGTGAGTCGATGTCGGAGTGTGTCTCCTGTCTCTCCAATATATTGCTCTCCACAGCCGTGACAAGTAATACAATAAATTAAATTCTGCGTAGTACAGGTGAAAGGAAATGATATTACGAGTGGTTTATTTTGATTTTTAAAGAAAAGCTGATTAGTTTCTTTCATATATGGGCACGCTTTGCATCTTTTGTTCGTACATTTTTTAATACCATTTTCCGACCTATTCTTATCTTGTATTTTATGGGCTGCTCTAGTTAACATGCGTTTTAAGTTAGGGCTTTGCCGTTTACTTAAGATTAGTTTTGTTCCTTTAAATGCCAGATTTAATTCTTTGTCATTTGAAAGTGTTAACAGTGATTCCTTATTCAGTTTACTAATATTGGGGTTATTTGGATTATGAGTGTGTATAAATGGTATTGACTGGGTATTGTCTTGTTTTGGTTTACTTGACCTTAGTTCCTCTTGTGAGAGTTTTTCAGCTTTCTTGATACCGTTTAGAATGATGCTTTCCGGATATTCTCTGTCTTTTAACATGAGGTTTAATTCCAATGAACGTTTCTTGCGTACTTCAGCGTCTGATACGATGGTGCAAATCCGTCTTGCTAAATTATATGGAACATTAATTTTACAGTGTCTGGGGTGGCAAGATTTAAAGTGTAAATACTGATGTGTATCCGTTACTTTATAAAATATGTCAGTTTTAATGTTGTTCATTTCATTTATTACCGTTATGTCCAAGAAGTTGATTCTATCAGTACTTTCCTCGGATTTAAATGTAATACTTGGGTGGGGATGCTGAAAAATATTGTTAAATAAAGTAATATCCCCAAATTCAGCTTTCCAAATAATAAAGCAGTCATCAAGATATCTAAGCGTAGAGGTGTCGTGGTCTAGTGGATATGTCACCGGACTGTGGATCTCGTGGTCCGAGTTCAAATCTCGGCGCGGCACTAATGTCCTTTGGCAAGATATGAATCTACATTTGCCACTCTCCACCCAGGTGTTAAGTGGGTACCCGGTAGGATGCGAAAGTCATTGTGATTTGTTTGGAATGCTCCCTAGGGAGTGGAGAAGGTGCATACATTGTATGCGGGCAAGCCTGAATCCGATGACCGGGGTAATAATATTTCTGTAAAGCGCTTAGAGACTCTCTTGGAGATGTATTAGGCGCTATATAAATCCAGAATATTATTATTATTATTAAGCCAGTTTTCCTTTATATAGGATTTGATCGGGATAATGAAGATACGTTCTACTTCTGAATATGATTTTGTTTCTAAATAGCCCATGAATAGGGTAGCATACGTAGGGGCCATTTTGGTTCCCATGGCTGTTCCCCTTATTTGTAGATAGAATTCGTTGTCAAAACAGAAGGAGTTATTTGTCAAGATAAACTTTACAGCTTCGATTATGAAATCTTCAGTAAATCGTGAATCAATGAAATTGCGGTATTTGTTAAGCCAAAAAGTTATGCCTTGTACACCTGCATCGTGGGGTATATTAGTATAAAGGCTATTAACGTCATATGTGACGAGGACGGAGTTATCATCTATTGATGTTGGTAAATGAGTTAAAAAGTCTAAATCATCTCTTACAAAACTAGGAACATAACGCGCGAGAGGTTTCAATATAATGTCAATAAAGTTACTCAATCTGTGTGTTGGGCACACTGGACCAGCTATTATTGGTCTCATTTTTAAATTGTTTGGCCGTTTACAATGGATATATGACGACCTGTTTCTTTTAATTTCTTCCTGTATATCTTTGCACTGATGAATCTTTGGTAATCCATACAAGTTGCTATTCCTATATTCAAAGTTAAGTAGAAATCCCATCTCATCTTTTGTTAGGCAGTGTTTATGTTTATCTATTAGTTTGTGCATTTTATTAATAATTTTATCGTCTGCGTTCTCTTCTAACTTTGAATAAGTAGAATTATCCTGAAGATGTTCTTTCATTTTTGAATTATAAAAATCTTCATTCACGACGACAAAAGCTCCACCCTTATCTGCTTGTTTTAGAATTACACCACGCTTATTTCTCAGGCTTTGGAGACTTTTCCATTCTTTTTTTGAAATGTTATATTTTGGTTTCGTTTCTGGAAAACTCTCAAATTCTACCGCCCTTTCTAGAAAGTCTATGCAAGTATCTAATGTTCGATTTCTATTGTGAGGGGGAACGAATTTACCTTTCTTTTTTGCTATACTTTCGTTGTTAGTTGAAAAAGCATCTTCATTTTCTTATTTACTGTAATATTCTTTTAATCTAAGTTTACGGCAAAAATTGTGAACATCCTCCTTCAGTTCACTAATATTACGATTAGGGGTGGGGGTAAATTTCGGGCCTTTCTTCAACAATTCTATTTCATCATTACTTAAATTTACATCAGATAAGTTAATAACCTTAGGTTCTACCTTTAGTTTCGTTTCTTCTTTAGGTTTATTACTGTTGTTGTTTAGGGGAGGTTCATGTAAAGATGCAAAGAGAACGCAGACGATAAAATTATTAATAAAATGCACAAACTAATAGATAAACATAAACACTGCCTAACAAAAGATGAGATGGAATTTCTACTTAACTTTGAATATAGGAGTAGCAACTTGTATGGATTACCAAAGATTCATCAGTGCAAAGATATACAGGAAGAAATTAAAAGAAACAGGTCGTCATATATCCATTGTAAACGGCCAAACAATTTAAAAATGAGACCAATAATAGCTGGTCCAGTGTGTCCAACACACAGACTGAGTAACTTTATTGACATTATATTGAAACCTCTCGCGCGTTATGTTCCTAGTTTTGTAAGAGATGATTTAAACTTTTTAACTCATTTACCAACATCAATAGATGATAACTCCGTCCTCGTCACATATGACGTTAATAGCCTTTATACTAATATACCCCACGATGCAGGTGTACAAGGCATAACTTTTTGGCTTAACAAATACCGCAATTTCATTGATTCACGATTTACTGAAGATTTCATAATCGAAGCTGTAGAGTTTATCTTGACAAATAACTCCTTCTGTTTTGACAACGAATTCTATCTACAAATAAGGGGAACAGCCATGGGAACCAAAATGGCCCCTACGTATGCTACCCTATTCATGGGCTATTTAGAAACAAAATTATATTCAGAAGTAGAACATATCTTCAGTATCCCGATCAAATCCTATATAAAGGAAAACTGGCTTAGATATCTTGATGACTGCTTTATTATTTGGAAAGCTGAATTTGGGGATATTACTTTATTTAACAATATTCTTCAGCATCTCCACCCAAGTATTACATTTAAATCCGAGGAAAGTACTGATAGAATCAACTTCTTGGACATAACGGTAATAAATGAAATGAACAACATTAAAACTGACATATTTTATAAAGTAACGGATACACATCAGTATTTACACTTTAAATCTTGCCACCCCAGACACTGTAAAATTAATGTTCCATATAATTTAGCAAGACGGATTTGCACCATCGTATCAGACGCTGAAGTACGCAAGAAACGTTTATTAGAATTAAACCTCATGTTAAAAGACAGAGAATATCCGGAAAGCATCATTCTAAACGGTATCAAGAAAGCTGAAAAACTCTCACAAGAGGAACTAAGGTCAAGTAAATCAAAACAAGACAATACCCAGTCAATACCATCTATACACACTCATAATCCAAATAACCCCAATATTAGTAGACTGAATAAGGAATGCACTGTTAACACTTTCAAATGACAAAGAATTAAATCTGGCATTTAAAGGAACAAAACTAATCTTAAGTAAACGGCAAAGCCCTAACTTAAAACGCATGTTAACTAGAGCAGCCCATAAAATACAAGATAAGAATAGGTCGGAAAATAGTATTTAAAGATGTACGAACAAAAGATGCAAAGCGTGCCCATATATGAAAGAAACTAATCAGCTTTTCTTTAAAAATCAAAATAAACCATTCGTAATATCATTTCCTTTCACCTGTACTACGCAGAATTTAATTTATTGTATTACTTGTCACGGCTGTGGAGAGCAATATATTGGAGAGACAGGAGACACACTCCGACATCGACTCACAGTACATAGACAACAAATTCGTCATGAACAATACCAACAAATAAAAGTAAGTTCCCACATTAAATCATGTGCTGGGTCTCAAGAACCAAACTTTAACATTGTCCCGTTTTATAAAATGAACGAGGACAATAAGATTAAGAGGGGCCTAAAAGAGAAATACTTTATCTCAAGATTTACTCCTTCTCTGAATGCACTGTAGTCAGAACGGGAACACCGTTTATAAATATCACATTTTGTATAAGGTCTTTATTAACCATATTGTGCATCCCCTTATTTTGATGAAATTTAGTATGAAATCGTATTATGAATTAATCATGTTAATTACCTACTTCGTCGTGTATATATATATATATATATATATACATAATTTTCTGTTTATAAATCAAACTTTTCTCTTGTAAGACAAACATTTTATTGAAAAAACACATATACATACCCTCTCTCTCTCTCTCTCTTTGTCTCTCTCTCCCACTCTCCCCCCCATCTTCATCCGTTCTCTCCTTTTTTTCTCTCCCTCTCCCTCTCACTCCCTCTAAACATATCATCCACTTTTATGTTTACTACTCCTAACAAGACAATTCCAGTTGATTCCATTACCATAATAACATCATACTCCAATATCTTTTCTTCCCCCCCCCCCCCATTCATGACATCATGTACCTCTGTCCAAAAGATAGGAAACACCCGCTTTGTTCCTTTCTCCCTTTATCTATCTATTTATTTAATTTTTTATCATGATCTAAGCGAGTTGTCTTTATTTCATTGACGTTCCCACGAACTTAGGACATTCTTTAAGAACCTTTGTATTATAACCAATGAGAATTTGTTAAACATTACGGATTAGTCACTTAGAATAAAAGCAAACTACCTGCACAACTGACACTTAATCTTGGATTTAAATAGAATGCTAATGAATAGAAATCGGATAATCCTAGTCTTTATTGTAATCTAACAGTATCTCCTTGCAAGTACATAACCATACTTTATCTTGTACCTGTATATAAACCATGCCAGATTGTAAAAACAACCACTTCACCTGAAGAGAATTAAATCGAAAGCGCTTATGAAGTACAAACCAGGTTACCCTGTGTATTCCATATCGTTGTGAATCTTCTTTATATTTTTTTCTGATATATATATATATATATATACTGAAAGAAATGAAAATGGAGAATAATAATTGCGTAGCTCCCTCAATGTTCCCCAGAGCTGTCATCCATTTTGAATCAAGGGTTGAAAAAATGCCTCCGCCGGGAATCGAACCCGGGTCACTGGCTTAGATCGCCAATGCCTTACCACTAGACCACAGAGGCGGGCCAGCAGTTAGGTGTGACCGAATCCAATTGACCGACAGACAGATTTCCAACCCTTTTTGATCCTTTATTTTGGTGCAGATGAGTTAATGAACAATAAGAGGCCGCATGCCGCAGTTGGATATCAGCTAGAAGCCTGGATACGTGCATAAGCCAAAGTTGGTTGCATTTGTCAAATTTCTTTCAAATTTCTTTCAATGTATTGTCCCCTTCTTCTGACTTATGCACGTATCCAGGCTTCTCATTGTTCATTAACTCATCTGCACCAAAATAAAGGATCAAAAAGGGTTAGAAATCTGTCTGTCGGTCAATTGGATTCGGTCACGCCTAACTGCTGGCCCGCCTCTGTGGTCTAGTGGTAAGGCATTGGCGTTCTTAGCCCGTGACCCGGGTTCTATTCCCGGCGGAGGCATTTTTTCAACCCTTGATTAAAAAATGGATGACAGCTCTGGGGAACATTGAGGGAGCTATGCAAATATTATTCTCCCATTTTCATTGCTTAAATGTTTATTATATGCAAGGGAGTTGCCAGAGTTGTTTGCCTATGTCAATTTATATATATATATATATATATATATATATATATATATATATGTATATATATATATATATATATCAATATAAACTGAACAGTTCAAACCTTGCTTTGAACTTTAAGGGATGCACTAAACTGTTCTCGCAATAACGATTAGCTTTGATAATACATCAACCATCGGATTTAAACACTTTTCGCGTGGTCTATTATCATCTGGATATCGTATTAGCCATTGTCTACTTTTGGTATACATAGACTCTTTCAGGTGTTTTCATACCTGATGCAGAAGTTAAATTCTACCTCATCCTTTCGATAGTGCAATCGGTAGTTTGTTGGTCGCATGTCAACTTCCTTTTCAAGTTGTATTGGTGGTAGTTTTCTTGACATGAATAATTCCTGGTAAGTTTTACCCCCGAAATATATCGAAGACGCAATTCTCTGAGTCACCTTGATGTCTCCTCCTGCTTCGTCTAACAATTTGAAATCTGAAATTAGTTAAATAAGAATGAAACATATTTCTGAAAAAAAACCCCAGTAATTTTCATTATATTATTTCGTGCACAACTCGAATTTCCACAGACAGAGCGCGAACTTATAGGGAAATTGCTTTGGTTTTCCATTTAAGCCAGTCAGTGTTTTGGTAGCCAAGTGTAAGGACTTGTAATTTGCTTGTGATTTTTTCCCCGTTGAAGAAAGTGAAAATACAATGCTCAACAGGCACTGACCAATAGCAAATGCTAGATATATACATGGAATTTGAAAACAAAAATCAAAGAATCTTTAGTTTTAAATGTACTGGTTAATATATAGACATTTGACTACAAAAATAAATACCAAAGCCGTCGATGTGCTTTCCTGCCGTTCTCGTGATTTCTTCCTCGTTTTGTATCTCATTTCCATCTTCATCAAAGACTTTAAACATTGCTGGACCCTTTCGTGGCTCTATTTTGATTTTTCCACTCACGGAGTTAAAGCTGTCATCCTATAAGATGAAAGAAGAAAGTGCCGTTCTTGAATAACAACCGTACACAATTAATACTTTCTCCCCAAAACTGAATATCAAGGTTTGAATGGATGTAGCATTAGGATAACATGTATGAAATATGACTGTGTATACCTTTAATGCATAATACAATAGTGCATTCAGTACACATGTCATTTGTTGGCATGTGTATTTCATACGAAAGCGCTTGAACATTCTATGCATTTTAATCATTTATTTTCATGTTCGTTCACAAATTTTAGACAAAATAAACCTTAAACCAATTTAAAAGTGGGAGGTCCGATGAATCCCCTTTAGATTTATAAACCATTTTTATTATGTAAAAACTTACATTATCCATAAACTGATTATAATACGATGTATATCTAATTTATACTACGCGTAATCATGGTAATACGATATGCATGAATACAACGTCAGGTACATCATGGTGTACATAAGGATAATGGAAATCCGTAAATGTGCGCCTTCTCATGTGAATGTGTGCCAGTTTTTATTCATTTAACTCTTTTGTAAATATTGTTCAGATATCCAAGCAGTATGATTGTATGACAGAATATACATCTGCAAATATATCTGCAAATATAACTGTTATCACATTTTTTTTTACCTGGGAATAAATAGTAGCCTTGATTTCTTTCGGTCCCTTGAGGTTGTGCAAAGTGATTTTGTCTCCTGTCAAAGTGACCTTTCCATTAGAGCCTGCTGTTCCATGATAAGTAGTGGGCACATCTTTATCTCCACCAAACTTAGTAAGAAAACAATTACACAACGGAACTCAGGAACATATTTATACTCAGTGACAGGGCCGTAGACAGCGGCGGGGGGGGGGGGGGGGATGAGGGGTATGCATCCCCCACCTCACAAGGTGGGGGATGACATGTACAATCATCCCCCAGGTTTTAGGGAAGGATGTTTGCTTACAATTAAACTGAATTAACATGTTTAGAAATGATAGGAACAGCAATAATGATAATAATAATTATTATAATTATAACAACAACAATAATAACAATAGTAATAATAATGATAATTAGTAATGTATTATTATTATTATTATTATTATTATTATTATTATTATTATTATCATTATGCCTATGATAATAATAATAGTTATCATCATCATCGGTAATGTGACTGAAATGACGATTACTATCATAACTATATTGATCGTTATTCTGATTTATGTAGTTATTTATATTACTTTTTGGTAATTTCGGCGGTGTCACAGTTTTTCTGAAGTGGTGTAACAACAAAATAAAAAAATAAATAAATAAATACCGTGATGCAAATATGCAATAATGTGTGTCAGTCCATATTATATTCGTTTGTCACGGTGCGTATATCTTCTATTTATGTCTGTGCATCATTGTCGTAAATCCCTGGGGGGGATGGGGGGATATATCCCCCACTTTTTTGAAAGGGGGGATGGCGTGTACAAATATCCCCCTTTACTTTTAAGGAAGAAATGATATTTGAATTAATCGTTGATAAAATTTTTAATAATTTGTCATAAACAACCATCATATGTTAGAATTTTTATTTGAAAATGTGATTTAAAACCAGAAAAGCGCTTATTTTTTGGCTCGCTCGCTTCGCTCGCTCATCATATTTTAGAATTTTTGTTTGAAAATGCGATAGAAAACCAGAAGAGTGGTTATTTTTGGCTTGCTCGCTTCGCTCGCTCATCAAATAATTTCTATTTGAAAATGCGATTAAAACCATAAAAAATGGTAATTTTTGGCTCCCTCGCTCGTAAGATAAAAATCAAAATGTGTGTAAGGGGGTCCGTGCAGGTGTGTGCGGGTGCGCGTGTGTGTATCTCTATACGAAATTGATCCTCGATTTCTCAAGAACGGCAAATCATCCCCCAGGTGTAAGAACCTGTCTACGCCACTGCTCAGTGATATTCATATCTCGCAAAAACATGCACGTTGATAGTGTTTCCTCAAAAAGGCTAAGATGTAAGGTCGGTTTACAAGATAACTAGCTCGACGATCAGCACATAATTTCAAGATATACTGAGTTCTCATTTATTCTCGGGTTATACAAACACTCGGAATATGAAACCTACATCATATCTGTGTAATTATAATAAAAAAAAAAGAAATGACCTGTCATAAGCTACCTTGCAAGCGATGTCCATGTTCTCTCCTGATGTAAGGTTGCCGTCTTCATCTTCGATCAGCACCTCTATCTTCAGAGCTTTTCCATTCTCATGGCAAGGCTCCTTTTCAAACAATGGTACTCGCAGCTTGTTTGGCTTCCCTGTTGTAGAGTTAGAAGGTGGAGATATGGGTTCGTTAATGGTTAGTCCAACCCAACCTACTGAGGATGGCTTCGAAAGAAACGAACCGATAGGTGTTCTTTCGTCGATCTGACGGGCTGCCTAATATGACATTGTGAGGAGGAATTCTTCATCCATGTGGAATGAAAGTTTATTTTCGAGTTTTTGTATTAATATTCTGGTTGCTCTCTCCTTTTTTTTATCAATTTCCCGACGCTCTGTTCTTCGTTTTACTCTTATTTCTTTGTTTTAGTTCCTTTTTTCTCCTTCCCGTTCTTTTCCCCACCTTCTTGTTTTTTCCTCAGCTTCTATCCTTTTCTTTTTTTTCCTGTCATTCTTTTCTTCGACCTCTTTTTCTTCTCCCCTTTTTCTTCTCTTTCTTTTCTTAGCTTTTTTTTCCTCCACTGTCTTTTCCCTTTTTTTCTTCTGTGCACGTTGTATGATTCTTTCTTGAAAAACACCCGCTCTCCCTCTCTTTCATTTTATCAATTTTCCTACTCCTTCTGCCGTCTATTTCCTACTTCCTTTTTCTTTTTTCTTTTTTCTTTGTCTTCTTTACTCTAACTGTGCGTGATTCCCCACTCTCTTCTTTCTTTTCATTTTTAAAACCTCTTTCTGTTCCCTTTTCCTGTTTCTTCTTTCTGTAAACATTTTTATTTCTCCAATTCCATTTTTTCCTGCGCTATTTGAAAAAAATGTAACTCTTTTCTTTTTCTTTACTTCCCCCATTTCCTTTCCTTCACTTTTCTCTCCTCTTCCTCATCTCGTTTATTTTTCTCTGTTGTACACTTTGCTTTTTGCGATATTATCCTTCAGGGCACTTCTTTGTGTGACGGACCACATCACGTGATCTAACTAGTGCTGTAAGTCAAGTGCCATGTTCGGGTTCGGATCGGTTCGGCAGAGTTCGGCTTTTTTTCCCGAACTTTGGTTCGGTATGGGATACGGCAACATATTAGCAAGGCTTTAAAAGGAAGGGGGGGGGGGGGAACCACCGGTTGACTGACATTAAATAACAAATATAACCAAAACTGTTACCATTTAAAGCCCAATTGTTGCTGTTGTTGTTGAATTGGGTTTTTACAGACGTGTATCGATCAAATATGATTATTTACGTGGTACGGTGTAAAAATGTCAGAGGTAAAAATGTTATAGGTAAAAATGTCGAGGTAAAAATGTCAGAGGAAAAAATGTCAGAGGTAA
>JAPZVO010001841.1:0-13228 GCA_029962745.1 Echinometra lucunter | reverse complement strand
CAGAGTGTGGACTACGTGTACTTTTAAAGGTATAACTTTTGCTTAAGGTTTTTATGATTTTCTTACTTGCCTTAAAGTGACTGAATGAGCAACCAAATATGGGTAACATTAGCTTGTACTCCCTGGTCTTTTGCCTTTGCTCATTGAAACAAATCGCTCTGATCATTCCCATTTGAAAAAAAAAGCAAACGAACATTGCCTAGATGAGCTAGGATAAATGTAACATGACTCATAAGTGATAAGGAAATGCTGACAGCCTTCCCTGAAAAGATTTTTTTTTTTCAAGTGACTGAATTAGACATTATCACATTGCCAGACGCTAGTCTAAAGCGTTTTTTTTTTTTTAATATTTGTCTGTTTGCATGTTTGTATGCGAGCGCGTATGTGTGGGTGTGTGCGTGTTGTGTGTTTAATGTGCAAACATAAATCTATCAAATATTTGAATGCCCTACCTGATAAGAGTGGTGTCACTTCCACGCTAGTTGATCCTGGAGGTTCTGTCCCGTAAATACTGCTCACTGTGCATTTGTATATGTCTCTGTCGTTTATGGTAATGTTTTTGATCGTAAGAGATACTTTGTTATGATCTCCTAGCAAACTGACCTTTGATGGGTTAAGGATGGTGATGCCACAAGCATAATGTGAGTCCATGCAAGAATGAGCAGCCAGCATAGTGCTAATACCCTTCTCCCATATTACCTGCCGATTTCTGTTTTGAGGCGTAAAGGTACAGACCAGAGTGAAATCTTCGCCTATGACTGGTAAAGAGTTCTTTGTCTGAATAGACACCTCGAATGCATGGCATCCTGTACATGTTGAATAATATAGATATGAATCATTAGTTCATGTGCCTATGGCATAGAGCAATTAATGTTCTGCTTATAAAATGTTGATTTATTTATCTATTTATTTATTTATTTATTTTTTTGGTCGTATAATCTAGTTGAATATTTTGGTAACTTAATTATCAGTTATGGAAAAATATTGTACAGTGGCGTAATTCCTCTTTAAAATATTCAAGTCCCATGTATATGCTTCTAGCATAAAGCGAGTAATATTCTGCTCATCAAATATTCATTTTCATTTAGGGTAGGGAATACCCTTAAGCTCATTTGCAGAATTAGCATAAACATGGACAGTCAGTCCGCAGCACGTCCGAAACGCCTCTATTTTATTCAGCGGTATGCATGGACACTCGCGTTTATGCATACGTAATGAGCTGTGAAGACGATTTTTCGGATCGATTTTTTTTTGCCCTTAATATTAATCATTTGTCATGAAATTGGTGTCATATTACACATGAAACTCTGTATTTTATGTATGAATAAATAAAATCCGTGTTTATTAAATTTTGGTGACTGATATTTTGCTTCAAAAAAAGTGTTTTTTTCAAGCAATATACTTGTCAGAATAGAGCTTATTTTCGAATAGAAATCATACTTGCGTCAGATCAATATTATAATCAGTATAAAGTGTAGACATTCTTCTTTACGATGAAAAAGGAATCATGAAATTTCATGATGTAGCAAAGTCAGGAACCAGCAAAAACCTCGGGAATGTCCATCGGTAATTATTGGAAATAGGCACGATCGCCACAGTGGGAATTGAACGCTGTGATTGGTCAACTCGCGTCGCACTGGTGTACACTGGTGATATATTCCTTAAGATCACGCTATGATTTCTAAGTTCACCGTGGTGCTAGGCATTACGCACTAACCTGAAAATCCTAGGGGCGAGGGTTCGATCCTCGTGCTTCATGTTTTTTTTTTTTTTTTTAATATCAGTTTTTAGCCTTATCCCTTCCACTTACAGCTTTAATTATCAATACATAAAGATCCACTTTCGCAGTTTTATTACCAATAAATATGTATCTTGGGTACTAAATGTCTTTTGGGGAGGTGCTATTATAATTAGAATGGATTTGTTACATTCATCAAGGGACCAATTATGATTGATCTGATCAACCTCAACTGTATCAAATAAATATCAACATCAGTTTTTTTGCACAATGTCTTTTATAAATAAAGGGATCAATGAATGTATGAATTTACAGAATATCTAAAAATATTTTGAGCAAATATGCATTTTAGGTGTTGATATTGCTGGCATTCCATAGTTATAGTTGATCAGATAAATTGCGACGCTTTGTAAGATGGGACCCAGTATTTACATGTATATGTCTGTATCTATTTCAGTAAATTTGTTACTGAACACCTTTTCACTTTCCTTTGATCACAGCCACTCCCATCCAATCAAAAGAAACATAACTCTCAACAACAACAATACTCTCAAATTCATCTGCATCTACATGTATCTCTCTTGCTCATTCAGAATTGATAAGGCAGAAGACAAATAATAATAATTACATTCAAATGAAGTGAATTGTGAAAAATGTATTTTCCCTTTTCAAAACCAAAACAATAAAATCAACCATAGCTGATCACAAAACAAGACAAATTGTATTCATGTCTCTCATAGCAAGAACAAATCCACTAACTGCTTTCTATCAACTACAACATTAAATACACATGTTGGTATAGTAAATCTTATCACAGGAAAATGTGATAATACAAATACATGAAACATTGCCAGCCTCTTTCATATTTACCAAACTGGGCAAGAATACTGTTATCTATTGTAGCACGTACATGTTGGTAGAATACTAAAACATAGTTATATATGAGTCCGTAAGTAACTTAAATTACCTCAGACCAATAAAAAAAGTTTGGCACACTGTATAAAAAATATTTCCTTTACACATGTACTTGTATAAATAAATATATATATATATAGTAATAGGAAGATCCATTATGTTCTTCATGGCAGGAATGGTCTGTCAGCCTCTTATAAATACATGTAAACTCGGCAAGAACACTTTCATCTACATGTGTATCACAGAACAAAATACATTGTAGGCAGCACAGTAAACAATATCATAAATAAAAATACTTCAAGGTTTAAATCACTTAAATCACAGATCCAGAATGAATGTCATAATCATATGTGTTCATAAATATTATCCATGACAAAGATTTCATTATTATGCCAATGACTCTTAGGTAAACAAGCCAAAATTAATGTTAGAATAATTTTAACTGCATCGAAATGGGCAGCTCAGCAGATTCAACATTGTTTATACATGGTTCAAGACAATCATTGTACGAACCAGAAGAGAAATTTTTCTTTAAAACAAGTTAGACTGGTTATTTTACATCCACTTTTGATTATGCCATGGTAACATTTATGGATCACATTTGGCTTTTTGTATTGATGCTATTCCTAGTCCTGACACATGTGATTTTGCAGAGTATGAAAAACTGATCTATTGACACATTCATGTAGAAAGACCATTGTGAGTTCAATACGTAAAATCATACAATACATGTATGTAAACAGCATTATAGCAAGGAATGGACATGAAGTTGTGAACTTTATACTTATCTTATATACAATAGCTTCAAAACATGAACAAATAAAGTTTTTAATACTCTATACAACACACTAAAAGATGAATACTAAGATGATAATACAATTAAATCACACACTTGAAAAAGTTATCCCTGATATTATTTGCAAAATATTGTATAGTATGTACCCTTAAGTACATATAGTATTCAAAGTTCAATAGTCTGTAAACCCTACATGTACATGTAAGTGCAAGTGCTAAGCAGATCCAAGGTGCAGGTTTCTAATTCTGTTTCATTCTTTTGTATAATCCTTTCATCCTGCTTTACGCTTAGCATGTAGTTTAGAATGTCTGATGATACATTTACCATATTTGTAACACAAAGGTATCTGTCACATTCATAGATTTCAAGTTTTCAACATTTTCAAGGGGGAGGGGCAAATGTCCCTAACTCCCTATATGGTCTTGTACAATTGTAACAATGCTCATTTTGACGACGATACGGCATGCTTTTGTCATACATGTAGTTATAGAATATCCTCGTCCGAGTCTTCTGACTCACCGTTGTGTGAATGGTCTGTAATTTCACCAAGAACACTTTCAATGTCACTTTCATTATCACTTACATGTAAGGTATAGGACACATTTTCTTCTGTATCTTCCTCACTTTCACTTGAATAATGATTTTGTTCAACAGTGTTCTCAATGTTTGTACATTGTTTACATCTGCATCCTGGTCCACAATATTTCTTTTCTTTTTTGCATTTACATATATTTGTAGCACATTTACTTTTTGCACAAGCACATCCTCTTGTCAAATAAATAACATTTGATTTTATCTTATCTATATTTTCTTGTGAATCCCATTTGCAAGTCACAATTCCACTATCAAGAGAAACAGTGTAACCATACAAATTAATGTCTGGGTAAAAGAAAATAGCACTTTCAGTTTTACTCCATACGGTCTGGACCCAACAAGCCCGCATCCAATGAAATCTCAGAGCACTACTTGATGGTAACAGTCCATCTTCATAAACACCTTTCCAGGATGCTCTTCTAACAACATCAAGAGCCTTAATATGCTGCTCAAGCACATTGTCTGCACTTATACTGTTATATAAATCTATTGGTGAACTGAAATTATGCAAGCATGCTCGATTTGAATGATAATATACACATAAAATAAGGCGATAAAATGATAGCAAACCATTCTCAAAGTTCTCATTCAAAGAGCTTTCACACAATGTACCATGTGTTTCAGGAGAATTTGCAGCAATAAATGGACCATATTGGAAAAACAATTTCAGAAAAGTGGTTTTCCCATTGTGTGCAAAAAAAGAAACAAAATCACAGCCAGAACAGATGTATAGCATTTGAAGGCACTTTCTAATGTGAATACCTTTATTCTTTAACTGGGATAAATCACTGTCATTTTCACAAGCTAATTGTAAATTGATTAGGTTCAGAAACTTTTCTTGTCCTACCTTGGCATCGAACTGAATAATCACAGATTTATTTTGAGCAAAATCTAAGGGAAGTCCAATCATGGCAATATCACGGTCAATGGAATAGATAAGGATATTACTGCACTGAGAATCTAATGCATGTAGCCAAATCTGTGTGTCTGATTCCTCATGATTATGAACTAAATGGTGAGTATGACTTCCACTGGCAGAAAGCAATTTTCCAGACCACTCAAATGATGATTCTAACCCAACATGGAATCCACCAGAGGTTATAAATACTTGTTCTGCATTTTTAAAATGAGATGGGACTATATCAATAAACTTGTTAGATAAATACCTGCACAGCATATGCTTATGTGAACGTGTTTTTAAGAATTTCATCCAGTTATTTGGAAGATGAATATCATCATCAATATATTCAAATGTTTCTTCTTCGTCATCACCAACTTCTTCTCTACGGGATCGCTCCATACCTTTAGGTGATAGCCCTTGTGTATTTACCGGATCGAACAATATGCGCACTTCTTTGAAACCCTTTTTAAAATTTGATGAAACCCATCTCATTACGATAAAGTCTGCATAATCCTTAAAACATTTGAAGTGTTTTAATGGTGATTTATATATGATATTCATTCCTTCTATTATGATACATGAATTAGGTTGCACTTGAAAGGTAGACTTAATTATTTCATAATGTGAATTATATCTTTTGTCAAAATAGTTATATATTATATATTTTGCTCCCTTATATGGCAAGCCATTAGAGGCGCAAATTGCTCGAGGAACTGTTAGAAACTGGCATAGATCAGAAATTGGCTTATTCGTTTCTTGAGAGTGGGCTATAGTTCGTTTATAGCACAGCGTTATGAGTTTATTTTCTTTCTCTAAATCGGTCACCTTCTTTTGTCTAACCTTTTCTTTTGCAAATGTTTTCAAATTAAATCTACGGGTGACTGGTTTTCTAACAGAAGTATCACCAAGAACTGAAGTTTGACAAAAGGCTAAAAATGCATCATCTCCCATCTGTCTATAATTCAACAAACATTTCTGTTGAACACTTGTTGCACTTTTTTTTGTAAAAAGTTGGAAAAGGGGCTGAGATTCTTCAAATTTAAAGATGTTATTTTCAAGTTTACTATAGTACAATTTTACGTTCTCATATTCTGACCTTATGACAGAAATGTCCAAATCGCGTTGATACTTCTTATTTTTCTCAATCCCTAATTGCTCTTCTAGATTATGTATTAATTGTGCTTGTTGTTGAACTGTACCTGCCAATTTATCCATGCCCTTAGGTAAGCTGTGTGAAAGGGCCATTTTCACATCTTTATTTATGAGCATTTCATGACACTCATCAAAGCCTACTTGGGAAAAATTGCTACCAGAAATGCTTGAAACAAATGCTCCTCGCTCAAAATGTTCTCTAATGTGACCTGGTAATCCACCGATCATTTTCAAATGTGCTGGTATTAAAGATGCATAATTCAGACGGTCAAACGCCTGGAAAATAGGGGCCATCTTTTTCAAAGATACAATACGCAAATTCCAGTCCCCCTTTCTCATAGCTGTGTGTAAACTTATGTAAGCAAAACAATCTTCTCTTAAAAATTGATGCCAAAATTTGAATGTTTCACATTTCTGTGACATGTTCTCGCAAAATGAATCAAACTCAATAATGAGAGGACCTAAGTCAGACAAAAGTTTTTGTTCAGCATCTTTAAACTTGTCCATACCTGTATGTTTTCCTTCATCAAACTTGACACAAGAAACTACCTCTGATAAAAGCTGTATAAAATGTTCATTTGTAATGGTAACTTCTTTGCCTTGTCTGTGTTCAAGAAAGGAATTAATAAGACACATGAAAACTGCCTCATAACTCTGCAATATAAATCTGTGAGTTCTCTTAAAGGAAGAGCATGTTGCTAGACTCTGGAGAGTCATTTTTTTATGGGAAGACTTAGCTACATCCTTTAATCCAGCATGCCAAAATATTTTCATGAGGACTTCCTGGTAATTTTTCAATGTATGCCAGTCTCCAAGAAAAGGTATCATCCAATCCAGAGCCTGTCCATACTCTTTCTTCAAATTGAGAAGAAGTTTAACTGTAGCACCATCACCTGCTACAATAAGGTGATTTACAGACTGTCCTATCTTAAAAGTATCATATAAATTCCTAAACAATGCTTGAGGGTAGCTGGGCAATCAGCCTTCTCATCTAACACAAATAGGTAAGCAAACATTGATTTCTCGACCTCATGATCATCTTGGAACGCTAGCTTACATTTGAAACTTGGCAATACTATTGGTAAATCTGAATTGATAAGAGAAAACCTTTCTGCAACATAAATAAACATCTCCTTGAAAAAATCTTTAAACACGTGGATGTCAGCTTCAGAACAAGAAAAAAAAATCTTCAGTTAATTGAGATCTTATAAATGTTTTCATTGGAGGTAACCTTAATTCACTAATACTTGAAGATGGCAAGGCACACTCATCAAGGCGAATTCTCTTTCTTGCAACAGGTTTTTGGCTTCAGAAAATAAAGTATGACCACCTTTTTTCAGTACACGTAGAGGTACTGGCACCATCATCATCAGTATGTACATTTTATCAATATCCACATCCATTGTTAAGTAATCATCTTTAAGTATTTCTAAGAAATGTAGCTGTTCTGTTTTTGGTTTGGGCTGTTGTGCCATTGCAGATGTGCCATGCCAACTCCTAGGAGTGTTGGCCTTTACAGCGGCAAATGAGGAACGCACATCAACATTGTCAAGAGAAACGACTGTTGTAACATTTGGAAAGAGAGATGAGGTAATACCCAACTTCTCTCTAAAAGCAAACTGCTGCTGCCAATATCTTTCAAGTGTATCTTCAGAGCAGTGAGTCCTAAATTATTGCACAATTGTAATAGCTTTGAAGATTTTGAGAGTCTTTTGATAAGTGTTCCAATAGCAATCTGTAAAGGATAACTATTTTCATCACTAAGAATAAACTGTAACAAGCAGGTGGCAATTATCCTTTTACATTTGCGCTTCTCTCCTGACTTGGTGTTATAGGAGGGGAAGTGTATATATTCCTTATCAACTAAAACAGATGAATTTTGAAAGTATTTGTTTTCTTCCTTTGTGGCAGTCAACATTGATATTACGTTCCAAACGAGTGGATTAAATGAATTATATAAATCTGTTAACTGAAAGTTTATTACTGATGAATGATTTTGTAAATAATGTTCCCTTATTTGCTTTCCTTGATAACACAAACTACGATTACAATTAACAATCAAATTCCTAAAATGTGTATTCATCTCAATAGATGTACAGCATTTGTTTCATTGGAAGAGTCTTCTGTTTCTATGTCTTTACTACTACTTTTAAGTTTCAATAATCTATTTTCAAAAGAACTATTGTGCCAAGCTTCTATAATGGACTCCACTGAAAGATCGGAAAGATAAAAAAATATACCCTTTTTTTTAGCTAGTCTGTGTATCTTAAAAAGGTCGCCAAACTCCTCCAGAATCTTAGTCAGAAAAAAAGTTTTAGTTTTAACAAAATCATGGTATCGGTCTCGATCAGTGATATTTAATTTCACATTCGTTAAAAAACAATCATACGCAGAACTTAACAGAAAGCTTTTGGATGATTCACACATCCTGGAAATATCTAAATAGGACAGATTTAGTATTTTACAGAGTATCTTATCTTCATCTTCACTACCTTCAGAGGCAGAGACATTTCTCATAAATTGTTGTTGGAGCTCTTTCATTGATTTCCCAGCTGAATTTTTTCGTAGAGCATATCTTTGAGAGGAAGGACATAAGACAGTATTTTCTTCTAATGAAAAGTCATCATCTCAGCTTATCTACAGACTCCTCAGAAAGATTTGCACATGGATATTTTTTACCAAGTTTCAAATTGCATCCACAAACTGAACAAAATACTTTTTTCTTGATATTATGTAGTTGTGCCCTGTGTTTAAAACAGATAGGAATTATTTGTGGGATAGACAATGCTTCAAGAGAAAATGCATTATTAAATCAGTTAACAACAGGCAATATCTGCTTGTGATACTTGATCACAAATCAAAAAATGGGACAAGAAACAAATGGGCCGCTCTACTTTTCTTGACTTTTCAGGAGTATATATGCCAGATTTCAACTTTTTCATATACTTCAGACGACATTGCATTGCAAATACATTTGTTAATATCTACTTGTGGGCATTTTTCCTGAATTAAACAATTCAATACTTCAGATGATGATTGCTGACATGTGAAAATACCTATTGGAAAATCTCGTACAAAGTTGGCAAGGACCACATGGTGTTTGACCACATGGTGCCTGTTCTTCACCCCAGCAATATACTATTATAAACATGTGTACTTCGGGCAAGAACTGGAGACATGGCAAGGTACATGTAATGGAGAAAAACTTATCTGGTGGCTTAGAAACATAGATACAGGCAAGATGATAGCAGTCACAGCAGGAATTATGAAGATTATCTGGAGGACGTGGTGAGTGATGAAAGCGATCAGGAGACATTGTGATGGCAGTAAAATGCTCCACATCTACAAGTACAGGAACTGGTTGGAACGGAGTATACGCTGAAAGATGGAGAGGTGGTAGGGGCAAAGAATGTTGAGGGGGTTTGGTCTGGCTGAGGGTGCAAAGAAGTCGGCCGTGGTTTGGATGGTGGTGGCGGACTGGGTCCAGCTGCAGGATGGACTTGAACATCATGATTATGTATGCTGACAGGAATGACATCATAGTTGATCTGTAAAAAAAAAAGGAAAAATTAACATTTGGAAATAATTCATGTACTCTATACTGACAAGATTGCATTTTAACAGAAGGAATAATAATTATTCCATCAATTGGCAAAAAATATTTCCTACAGAAGAAACTTACATTAATAATCACTTTTAAGAAGATTGGAAAAAAAATTAAAGACATGTAACACAAACCCAACCAAAACAGAAAACCACCCGATTCTGCAAAATGTTTTTTTTTTTGTTTATCATTTCTACTGAAACTTTTAATGAGTTTATTGTGCGGAATCAAAAAGCACATGAGATAAAAATACCTTTTCAGCTTTTCTTTTCTTCCTTTTGTGGTGTCTTTTCCGTCGTCGTTTCCTATCAACATACTTGCTAGTGCAAGAAGGAAGTTGGGACAGATGATGAGAGAGGATGGTTCACGCGCACATGTAGATTAACGTAAGGGATGAGGGCTTCTGTCCTATACCCGGGTAGTGGCGGTGAGGAGGAAGCGGAGGGAGAGGCTTGATTTTTACGGATTTTTGTTGATGTTTTAAACCATCTTCGGAGAAGCTAGGCCCAAGCTTCCAATGACGGCTGACTCGATTTCTGTATGTATACCGGTAATTCTTCTTTTGATTATTGTAACACGAGTTCCTCAAACTTGGAGCTGATTTAATTTAGAAGGTTTTGGAGTGTAGAGTTTTTTCAGTTCAGGAGGAATCCCAACTGGATTTGTTGATAGCACATGTAGGTTTGTAGTGTTCTTGAATGAAAAATTCGAAGCAACACGAAAGTTCAGAACTGCCAGCGAAATTTAGATGAAGTCCATCGGCTTTAAATAAGAATCGTCCTCCAGGAAAACAGAAGTAAATTCGCTAAAAGTACAATCAGGTAATTTTAGAGAAAGCTGCTCTAGATTATAATTGTATATTAAACTATGTTATATAAAAAGTCATCATCCATCTGGGCAAGATACTGGAAAAATGATATGAGCAGAGCGGAATAGTTCTCTAACTGTATAAATAATTGTATGAAGTCTTTCCTGTCCTTTTCCCAGAAACTATTTTTTAAATTGTTAGTTCCAATATGAATAAAAATGTATTGTACTGACGAGTCGAAACCAGAATCAAAACAATGGAGTAAACGTGTCCGTAAACTAGCAACAGTCGCACCAGGAAACAAAGGGTCTCTGAAGATAATCGCTGAGGTTAAGTGTACAGTTACGAACAATGGAATCTCCTATGACCAAGATATCACACCCCTATGGGCAAGCTGACGTACGACCTGTGTGCAGGAAGAAAATTAAAAATAAATTCAATCTTGTTTACGGTAGTAAGATAGGGGGATAGCCTACTTCAAAATGTGGGGTGCCAAAATTATACGATTTTAATCATTTTAAAGATATTGAAGTTGCAAGATGATAGCAAATAAATAAAGGGGTATAAATACTGATTAAATTTCTCATAAATGGCACTTGGCATCAGTTGATGTATTGTACATGCAAAGTTAAGTTTCACAGCTTTTTCCATGGTGCCAAAATGAGAAGTGTGCAGACTAAATGGCATGCAATAAAGTTTTTTACCCTCAGGTATTATCATAAAACAAGATAAATCGACTACATGTACATGTATTGGATTTTTCCCAGTTAAAAGTAAAATTACCGAGCTTTTCAAACATATGTACAATGATGTAAACAATTAAAATTACAATGAAAAAGTTATTTGCTGAGTTTTAGCATTCATTAAACCAAAGAAAATTTAACAATGAATATTAGAAAAAGAAGGAAACAATTATTCAACAGATTAACTTATTTCAATTAGATATAATTATACATGTACAGCCAATTTCATAATGCAAATAAAGTGCAGACCTATTATAATCTGTAACTTCATACCTGAAGATGCAAAATAAAAACCATCCCCCCCTAAAAAAAAGTTAGGGTACACACAAAACAGATTTGAAAAGTCTGCGCATTCCCCCTTGCCCATGCAGACATGTACATGTATTATGCAACAACTACAAATTGTACACCCTACATAAGGCATTCATAAAAAAAAATCTGACTCAAGGTCGAAAATAATGAAATTCGTGTGATGGCCTCAATATGCATCCTTCCCCATCAAAATCCATGAATCATGCATAAAGACTAGGTCAGTATAAGTGAACGGGTGCGCAGATAACTACAAAAATTATTTCAAATCTGAAAATGACTGGCCAAGAAAAAAAAGCAAGCCAAGTGTCCATATATTTCTTTCGTTTTTTACAATTTTGGCACTGTTTTGAAATGAAATAAATAGACCTAAATAAATTTATATAAAACATAAATTAAGTTAAGCAAATTAAATTGTTGCGCAGATGTACACATAGATTTTTTATCTCTAAATTGTTCGTTAAGACGGCATTGCTTTCCGGAAGTACGTCATACATAAGCGGTTCAAGGGTCGACGCTATTGTATTTCCGTTGTTTACATGTGGAACGAGGGGTCTACGCGGCATCAGTTAGGTAAGAAATCTTCATTTTTTTACATTTTTAAATAGTAATATTTAAAACCTTCCTACGCATTAGGCGTAGGAAGGTGTAAGAATTCATAAAATTAAATGAATTCTCTTGACTTCGGTTTAAAAAGATGGATTTTTGGGGGGAATCCATCTTTGTTTTGGTCCTTCGCTGAAGACACTATGGAGAGAGTGTCAAGACGTCAATGATGAAGAAGTATATGACATATCTAAAAAAATCATCATCATTGCATCCTCAAGACTAAGTGGAGCCTGCACGCACATCACTCGAGGAGGTACATGCACTACGTAAAGTAGCTTTTTTACAAATTTAGGTTACTGGACCTGGTACCTGCATATATGCCTAGATTTTCCTTTTAAATCTACACAAAATCATCAAAAACCTTTCAAATATGATTTTGCAGAGTTAATTTTATGTATGCAACATTGACGGTCTCCGGCAGAATGCCTTCAAGTTCAATAAAGTTATTTTTCCACATTGAGACAGCTTTGCCAAATAGCAGATTGCTAAATACAAAAATACAATAGGTGGGACCGAAGACAATGGTTTACCACACAGGCGAAAGCTCCGCGAGTCATAGAATTTCGCGCCATCTGAGCTACACCATTATCGGTAACTTCCGGTAAGGAACACATTTTCTCTCATTTTAAGGGTTCAAATTTCTATAAAATTTATGGAGAAAATGAACTTGCGTCAACTTGGTTTTAACATATTTTGAATGGTGACTTTCCATCTTTCGATTGAATATCAAAATAGACAAATTGGTTATGTAGCAAAGTCAGGAACCAAAAGCGAAATTCTACGAACAAAACCAGGGTCAAAATATTACAGAAATTACGACGATTATAATGGTAAAACTCAAACGCTTAGAAAATTCGAAAAAACGGAAAAAGGTATCAAATTGAAGCTCAGAATTTCGAGAGAAAACTTACCGTTGCATGCTTCCATGTTGACTGAAGTTATCGACTAGAAAATGAGCTATAACTAGACCCTTACAAATCTCGCTGAAATTCTCGAGATTTCATGTCTCGAAAATGTCACGTGATCGCCGGCAGGCCGCTGAATAAAATTCGGCGAGAG
>JAPZVO010001840.1:0-13247 GCA_029962745.1 Echinometra lucunter | reverse complement strand
AACAGCAATGTAGATCAAATGCCTTGCTCAAGGGCATCAGTGCCGTGCCGGGGATCGAACCCCAGACCTTCGCGTCTCAAGTCAAGCGCCTTAAACCACTCAACTACGGCACCTCTGCACACACCCTCATTCACCCTGACACACACATACACTTTCATCTTATCTCCGGTTTTTGATAGCGCTTCAAATAGAAATCTTACAAATATAACTACTTACTACTATAAAATACTATTTCCTCTCTGAAAAAGGAGAAAGTATTTTGTACACGCCATCCCCCCCCCCTCTAAAAAGTGGGGGATATATACCCAACCCCCATCCCAACCCCAACCCGATTTACGCAAATGAAACACAGAGATCAACAACAGAAACGTGGCATGAATTGATCAAACTGATCAAAGTAAACGCGTTGTTGCTATCGATAGGAACTGCATCATTATTATTCAAACACAGAGATCAAAGTCAAAAAGAAACGTGGTTTGAATACTCTCTTAATTCGCGCGATTACAATTAGTACTCTAATGAGCGATTACAAAATATTGTAAACTATTTGGGTTATATTTTGCCGTTGTCAATCCGAAAAGGATTAAAAATCGACGAATTCGCGCGCATAAAAGTTAATCTAAACAAAATTACAAAATACTCAAACTATCCACCAATGAAAAGGCTTATATTTTGTCACATGACCACGCCGCGGCAGCGCTCACACCTATTCTGTCGACTTTTTGTACCGCGTCGTATTACCGTACACGTACACGTACCCGTTGGTGAGCTGTCGAATTTATACCTGGAGCAGGATGGCCGAACTGGAGAACATTTTAAAAGATTTCGGGGAGGAAATAATCAAGATATTGAAAGGTATGTGTTTATTGAATTATACAGATAAAAACTGAGGAAGAATGGGCTAATGATTGCAATTTTCAACTGTGATTGATTGAGATTGAAAGTACGTTTCAATTGACGCTGTAAGTTTCGCGAAGGAGTACGTTTACGTGTGAGTTGTGTGAGTGCATGATGACTTAAGGTTAGATCTAGTGGTCTAGTGTGTAGGGTTGGACCAAAAGTCACGCACATCATAAAATTCAATATTTTGCAGTACTATGTTTACCTACCATCTGTTGCTACACACTCCAAATATTATTTTTGTTGCAAAAACACGGCATAAAAAATAACATTAATAACGAAAATCCTAGGGAGATCGAGACCCTCTCCGCGTCCGGGCCCTCTCCTCGACCTCGGCTTTGTTGCATGCCTCCAGTCCAGTTCCAAACGCAGGTTGTGGACCGAAGTCAAGAGGTCTATATCTGCGCCGGCGCGGCCCGAACGCTGTGCAGACGTTCGAGCGTTCGGGCTGTCGCAGTTCTGGGCAAGAATTTCGCATGCAATTAAAGGACAAGTCCACCCCAACAAAAACTTGATTTGAATAAAAAGAGAAAAAATTCAACAATCATAACTCTGGAAAATTCCAAAGACAAAGTGGATGTAAAATAAAAAAAGTTATGGCATTTTCAAGTTTCGCTTCATTTCACAAAATAGTCTGTCTAGTTATGCACATCTCGATCGGTATGCAAATGAGGAACTGATGGCATCACTCAATCACTATTTCTTTTGTATTTTATTACATGAAATATTTTTATTTTCTCGTCATTGTCATGTGAAAGGAAGTTTCATTCCTCCCTTAACACATGGAATTCCATTATTTTAACATTTTTTGCTTCAGGCAAGGAGGTCCAAATCGTCAAATTCGTAAAACTTGAAATATTGTAGAATAAAAAAAAAAATAGTGACATCATCGACTCTCTCATTTGGATGGAACTGGCTCGTTCATATAACTATTCTGTTAAAAATAAGCGAAACTTTGAAATGTCATAACTTTCTTATTTTACATCCAATTTTGATGAAATTTCAGCATTGTGCTTGTCTGATTTTTCTCTATTGATTCAAATCAACGTTTTTCTGAGGTGGACTGACCTTAAAGTTACAGTAGTTCTGAGACCCATTGGCGGCGGAAGCCCAAAAATTTAGGGGGTGTCCACCTGAAATTTGGGGATGGACACAGGTAAAAAATTGGACAAGCGCCCCCAAAAAAGGTTATCAACCTAAATTTTAGGAGTGGCTAACCAAAATTTTTTGACAAGCAAAAAAAAAAAGAAAAAAAGGTCATCAACCTAAATTTTAGGGGGGGGACAACACACGTTTCAGGGGAGGTCCACATGACTTTAGGGGGGGGGGACGCTGGAAAAAAAAATGACAACCAAAAAAAAAAAACCCTAAAATTTAGGGGGGGGACATGTCCAAACCCCCCCCCCCCCCCCCGCTTCTGCCGCCTATGCTGAGACCAATTAGGTGCCAGTGTGAGTGATACACTATACTGCCTTGGCCTAGGGCCTTATGGCTGTGAATAGTATACCCAGTGTCCTGTCGGGTTGTATGTCCAGACGATCAATTTTAGAAAGTCATTTGGAAAAATTTACAAGGGAAGTTTCATCAATTTTTATTACACTACAAAATGTTAGGAAATATAAAGAACAAAATATGGTACAAGATGATTAAAGTATTGAGTTCATATTTCTAGTGTAATCCAAAGACAAAAAAGAAGGCTTCAAAAAATGATAAAGTGTCTAGACAAGTAGTCTAGATCTAGATGTAGACCTAGACTAAACTTAAAATCTAGACTAGGAGATGGGTCTAGATCTATCTAAATGTAAAAGATCTAAAAGCTAATGTAAGTACAGGAACCATAGCCTTACACAGAATGTGGAAATTGATGAACTGCTAATTAATGCAAGTATATTAAAATCACCAAACTTCTTTTTTTAAACTTTGGTCTAAGTCCAACTTGAAACTAAATCTGGTAGAGCTGAGTACAGGGATCATAATTTGTGCATAGAATTTGGAAATTCATTAATTTGGCTAATTTATGCAGATTTTACTATAAGTATAGGCCTACACTGTTTTCCTTTACTTTGCCTTGAACTTTTAGCGGGCGACAAGTGTGTTCTGTTGACACTGCATTAAGCGTTTAACCGCCGACCGTTCCTGCAGGCACGCTTCCGTGAAATGGAAGCATGTCTTCATGTGACACATTATAAACAGTAAAAAAACACCTAAGATCTTAGAAATTGGTAACAGAAAGTAGAGTAAATTCCTTTTTTTTTATATGTAATTTAATGATTTTTATAAAGTATTTGTTTATCTTTTTTGTTAACTAAAAACCAGTAAAATTTTGGATCAAAATGACATAGTAATGTACACAAAACGCATACTGATAGGTGGGTCCAGTATAAATGCCCTTGAGTATTTATGTTGGACCCACCTAACAATTCCAATGATACATGTAAGAGTAATTTGTATTAATACTTATTTGATTTACAGGATGTGTAATTAAAAAGGAACAAAAAAAAAGCAATGGGCTGATGTTGCCCCTAAAATAGGATTTTTCCAATTTTAGGGCCCTTTTTTCGCGTGCCGATATTCATATTTATCTTCATAACTCCAGTTAGGATCAATGGTATTTTGTGATTTTGGTGTCTACATAAAGCAGACAATAAGGCCAATCTTAGTAGTAGAATCACAGCCCACAAATTTACATTTTTATCACTTAATTCTTTTAAAAATACAAAAATTTAAAAATACAGAGGTTTAACGTAGTTAACTTTTAAAATTATTCATGGATTTAATGAAACTTATGGTTTCATATTCAAATAAAATCCAAATGAATGGTACACTATTCCACTATTAGTATTGAGAGTGTTATTTTCAAACTATTAAAGATCGACAGTAGGTCATTTTTTTGTAACACCTAGTACATGTAAAGGGACATTCAGTGATGATGCTTTTTTTAACATTTGTTGCAGAATAATGGAGTTGCAGTGTTTCAAATGCTCCAAAATGGTCAGGGTGAATGGTGTTGGGGACTTCGCCCGTCATTTACGTTCAAGCCATATTATCAAAAATGGCGAGAAACTAATATGTGCACAAGATGGATGTATGAGGACTTTCTGCTTGATGAATTCTCTGTTACGCCACATCCGTCGTCACCATACTGCCAATGCTGTGGAGCATGCTCCTGCTGAACATGATGCTGAGAATCAAGAATACAGATTTGATGATGATGATGATAACAATGACCATGAAAATCAGGTTCATGATGGTGAAGAGGATAACTTTGAAGATGCACGACAAGCTGAAGTGGAATACATGGGAAATTTCGGTTTAAATGATTTAAAACGAATAGCTGCTTCCATGATAATGAAGTTGAAATCATTGTCTTCGGTTCCATATTCAGCAGTACATGCTGCCATAGCTTGTACAAAGACCATGTTTCGTGACACTATTTCTTCTCTAAGATACCGCACACCTTCTGTAATGCAGAACCACAGGCTTGACATGAATGCTGAAGATATTGCAGAACTGACTTCTCTTTTTGAGTCTTGCGAAAATCCGTTTGTTGGCATTGAAACGCCAAAACAACAGATGGACTATATGATTAACAATATGAAGCTAGTTCCTCCAGTTGAAAGGGCTATCGGTGTGCGATATGACCAAAGGATGGATAGACAACTTGGCCAGGAAGTTCAAAAACCTGTGACTGAAACATTCCAGTATGTGCCAGTGTTAGATGTCCTTAAACTGGTTTTGAATCCAAAAGTGAGGAAGTTAATAGAAAGTGAAGAGCTTGTTTTACCAGGATATCTGAAAGGTTACAAGGATGGGATGCAATATCAGCAACATGAAATCTTCAAAAATCACCCACATGCATTACGCTTTCAGCTCTATTATGATGACGTAGAAGTTACGAATCCTTTGGGAAGTAAGACAGGCATACATAAGCTCGGTTTGTTCTATTATACCATTCAAAATCTTCCACGGCATTTGAACTCCTCCATGAAGAGTGTGTTCTTACTTGCTGCTTGTTACACTAATGATCTGAAGAAATATGGATTTAAGAAAATTTTGGATCCGTTTATTGATGACATGAAGAAACTGGAAAGTGCAGCTGGTGTACAGTTGACCATAGATGACCGAGAGATAAATGTCCATGGTACCCTGGTGTCATTCAGTGGGGATACATTAGCTGCACATGATGTGCTTGGCTTCTTAAGCCCTTCAGCCAACAGATTGTGTAGACTATGTAAAGGTTCGAGGAGTGACATCCAAAACTACTTTACAGAGAAAGACTTTGAGATGAGAACAGTTGAAGACCATGACGAAAGCGTTCATGTTGCCTTGCAGAGACCACGTGGTGATTCTAATACAGGTATTCGCAATGAATGTCCATTGAATGTTTTGCAAAACTTCCATTGTGTAAATAACTATAACCTTGACATAATGCATGACTTAGAAGAAGGCGTGTGCCCGTATGAGGTCAAGTTGTTGCTGCACAGATTTATTATGATAGATAAATTCTTTACTGCAGAGGAGTTCAATCAGCGTTTAAATTCTTTCCAGTATGCTTCTAGTGATAGGAAAAACAAGCCGTCAACTGTTCATTCTGACAAAATCAAGAATCTCGGAGATCACAAGCTTGGTCAGAAAGCTGCACAAATGTGGTGCTTCATTCACATGTTGCCCCTGTTAATAGGAGATAGAATTCCTCTTGGTAATGCTCATTACGAACTGCTACTCCTGCTCCTGAGGTGCTTGGATATCATATATGCCCCAGTCATAGCAATTGCTCACAGTGTCTATTTGGACCATTTAATTCAAGCTCATCATTCACATTTTAAGGCAATGTTTCCCACCCAACATTTCATCAATAAGCATCACCACATGATTCATTATGGAACTTGTATCAGGATGTGCGGCCCACTTATCCATATGCAGTGTTTGAGATATGAATTGAACCACACACTTGCCAAGCGTTTAGCAGCTGTTAACTGTAATTTCAAAAACATTTCGAAAAGCGTTGCCACTAAGTATCAGGTACTTCAAAGTGCATTGTGGTCAGAGGAAGGTGGACCTTGGATAGAATTTGAATGTTTTGGTGGCTACACGACTCCAGTAGCAAATTTAGATGGAAATGAAACTCTGTATCAAGTACTCGGACTTGCTGATGATGCTGAGGTTTTTGTTGCCACTCATGTGACCATTTTTGGAACAGAGTATAAGCCTCAACTGTATCTACCAATTGGTTGGCGAAATGGTATGCCAGAATTTGGAAAGATTACTAGTATTTTGACTTTTGGAAGTTCTTCAAATAGTGTGAAGTTTGTAGTTAAAAGTACAGAAACATTGGTTTTTCCCCACATTACCACGCCTATGAAATTGAAGACATTGAAGGAGGGGGCTACGTTATTTCAACAGTGAATGACCTTCTACACCACCACACTCCACTCTCTGGTTTGTCATCTTATGAGGCCGATTCACCCATATATTTGTGTCCTCGACATTCTCTGGTACAACTGTAACTGTCGTAACAAGCCTTCAGGTGAGCGAGTGTGATCACTCCCTTAACCCTAATATCTCTGGTTGAATATCAACTAATTTAAAACAATTGAGGGGGAGGCTTGCGCCCTCAACCCCCCCCCCCCCAACTGGATTACAATTTGCATACATTGGCAAAATTAATGAACTTCCAAATTCTATGTAGAAATGATGATCCCTGTACTTAGCTCTACCAGACAAAAAAAGTCAAATCAGACTTAAAATTTAAGAGGAAAATAATTGTTTGGTGATTTTAATACATTTGAACAAATCAGCATAGTTAATGAATTTCCACATTCTGTGTAAAATTTCATGATTCCTGTACTTAGCTCTATCAGATGAAACAATGAGAATCAAAACCAGATTTAAAATGAAAGAAGAGAAGCATTTTTTTTTATATTGATTTAAATTTAGAATAAATCTTGCATAAATTATTTTAGCATAATTAATGAATTTCCAAATTCAGTGTAGGTTTCAAGCGGTGTACTCAGCTCTATAGGATAGAACAAATCAGAAACAATATTGGACAAAAAAAGAAAATGAAGGGGAAGAAGCATATTTGGAGATTTTCAATAAATTTGCATAAATTAGCATAATTAATGAATTTCTGAATTCAAATAAAACAATCAAAATGAAGGAGAAACAAGATTTTTTGGAAGGTGATTTTGTGTAAATCTGCATAAATTAGCGTAATTAATTATTGGCAATACAGTTGTGGCCATTTGCAAAAACAGTTTAGGCCATGCGATATTGATGTTTGTGAAATTTCATGAGTCTAAGCCAAACAATATAAATTATAGATCAAACGAAAGTGTGACTGACAGAGAGACGACGAAAAAGTGATCCTATGTTACACACGTACTAGCTGCCTCGGCAGATGACACAGAAAAACAAGCGAGGGGATGGGGTTTGCACCACAAAGTCCCCCCCCCCCCCCATCTAACTATTTGAAATATCAACTGGACAAGAAGAAACAATTTAAAGAATCTAGAAAATAATTTTTTTTTTGGGGGTGGGGAGGGGTTTATTTTTGTTTTTGTTTTGTTTTGGGGAGGTTGTGTTTTTTTTTTTTTACAAATTTGGTAAAGACACCATAGAAATTTTGACTATTTATTAGTTCATTCTTCCTTAACCTGACAAGAAGGCAGCTGGATTGTTGATAGTAACCCGATTTAGTGGCCTTCTTTATGGAAACTACATTTTGGGGATGAATTTGACCAAATACATGTAAGGACAGGTAATTTGAAGATGCATGTTCTTTTGCCTTTCCCCTGCAGATAATGACATCGATAAAAGCATTCTGCTGACAATGAATGAATCAGAGCTTGCAGAAATAGGAGTGAAGTCATTTGGTGTGAGAAGGAGACTGAAGATGAAGATTGATGAACTTAAGGAATCATGCGCCACTACTAGTAATAACAGTGTTACAGACACAGGGCCAGCAGATACTCAAGAATGGGAAGCAGAACCCAATCCAGTTGCTAAAGTACAGTCAAAGGTAAGAGCACAGTTTTATGGCAGTGGAGAGTTGAAGAGGCATTTTAATTACTGATTTCAATTCCGCAGCATTGACATTTAACCCAAGCAAGGGCCTATAACACAGGGTCTGGGGTTGGAAACTTTCCACACAAAATATCAGGAATTTTCATTGGGCTAGAAATTTTGAGAATTTCAATTGAAAATTTCATCATTACTTTGTTGTATACAAGTAGCACTTCTTCTCATAAATGAATAGTTTTAACATCTGTTTGGCTTGCCTTCGCATTTCATGAAGATAGATCAGCTCAAATGTAAGAACACCGCCTCCATCATTACACATATGGATGAGATGTAACACCCTGGTGTAACACTGTATCTGATCCCACAGAGTAACATAAAATGTGTGCAGTGCATGTGCATGAAGTAAAAGATTCCACTGAAATTTACAGTTTGGTGAATGGACTTGTGCATCCTATTGCATGCTACTTCATTCACAAAGTTGGAGTACATAAAAGTTTGATTACACTGTTGCATCAGGCTGGAGTGTTTCAAAAGTTTGATTGGTTAATTGAGCTTATATACTATGTACATACATGTATGTATATATTGCAAACAAATTAAGCCAAGTTATGAGTCAATAAATGTTCATGTTTTCAGGATTTACATGTAACTAATGATGTTTTGTAAACTATGCATTTATTTTGTATAATTCACAGAAAGGTCTCAGGCATACGTTGCTGAAAGATAAGGATGGGAGAGAATTGGTGGAGTATCTGGACCAAGGAGGTCCTCTAACAAATCCCCAAAGACGTTTGTTGGTCAGGTTGGCCGTAGCATATCTAGTGGAAAAGTTGGACGGAGATTTGTAAGTGTAAAGCTGGATTGTTCAGTGTACAATGTAGTTTTGGTACGATTGAATATTCCATTATAGTGTTCTCTTTTTAAATGCTCCAACTCTTACAGGTCAGTGTGACCATTACACAAATTTGTTTTCCATATTGAAAAATTGTGATAATTTGAATTTGACTGTTCAAGTAGATTTGATGCCCTCTTTTGGCAATCGTTTTTTTTCTCTAAACATATATGTCTTCGAAAACATTCGAGATTTTAAAAATATGTGTCAGAAAGCTATATATTATCTTGAAATTTTCCTCCCATTGTGAAGTGAAAAGAAAATATAGCTGATTTGGCCAGGACCCATGCTTACGATTTTAGACATTTCTAGATTATATGGACATTATAATGTTTAGATCTCAATTATCAAGCTATTATGTTTTGTCATAAAATCTTCATTCCTCATCGACCCGAAGGACAGTTATTGACAATTTTTCACACTTGTAATATTATAAAACAACATCCGCTTCAGACTATCAAAAGGTACAAATTTGCGCCCTTTTCTAATTCGGCATTGGAGGGGGGCACCTCCATTGACAAGTAAATATCATGCATGTCCAAAGAAACATGTAAAAGGCTAACTTTTTCAAGATAGGGCATGTTACGTACATAACGTGATAAGGGTGTCAAAAACACTACAGAAAAAGGGTAAAGCTTCTTTTCACTGACACGGAAACCTCCATGTTTAGGAGCCGATTTGCAAGGGTATTAAAAAAATACTCCTAAAAAGAAGTGTACTTTTTGCGCCAAACCTACTTATTCAGGGTCCAGTTTGCGAGCAAGAATACATATTGATGTACTAGAAATGGGATTTGTGTGCACTAAAATATTGCTGGGGCTGTTAAATTATCATTGTACTTGCTTAGGGGGTCAAATTATGGGAATACTTAAGGATATGGTTTTGTACAAAATACTTTAAGGGTAGGGTTCACAAACCAATAATTGATAAGGGACATTCATTTTCTTTTAGTGCTTTTTGAAACCCCATGGATGCGCATAATTATCCACTGTTCCATGGAGATAGCCCGGCCCCATGGGCCAATCACAGAAACTGTCTTTAAAATGGGATAAAAAAAGATGCAGCAGATTTAGCAACCAAAGGACAGCACCGAATTTGAGGCCTGATTCAGAATCCTTATATTGTTTTAAAGGTGGCCCAAGTCTAATGAAAAAGAAGCTCTAGCTAAGGAAATCATCACAACATGGGGTCAGTTAAAGGATGACAGACCTGGACTGAAAGGATATGTGAGTATAGATTACTATAGTCACATTTGTATCGTGTTTAAGTGGGTTACTTCGAGTATGATTGTTATTTCGCCTCCCCTTATTGGCATGATGGAGAATTTGCATTGTTGAGTAGTTAAGTCTGCTGTTTGTCTGTACAGTTATAGATTTGGCGGAGGTTAAGCCGAAACAAGACTCATCATTGTCAGTTTTCGGAAATTCATATCCTATTACATTATAACTGTACATGATAAAAGAGCAGTCTTACATGTATTTCATTATAATAGTAATAATTTTAAAAATTGAAATATCCACCCCTGTAAAGATTTGAGTGAAAATGTATTGTTTAGGTAGCAGAATGTTTTGACCATTATCAGTGAAATTTCAGATAGAAATATATTTTCCTCAATTAGCATTACAGAAATCTTAAAGGAAAGACCATGACTAGTTAATTGTTTAGCATGCATAGATATTCATTTTATTATTTTTTTTTTTTTTACACATTTCCATTGTAGTGTGCTTATAATGGAAAATAATATACTGAAACGTTCAGTCTAGTTATATAAGCAAAATTTCCTGAAATGTTAGTAGTCAACAATCGGAAGATGCTTGAAAGCATTCCTTTTTATGGAACTACCAAACCATTTTTGCCTTTTCTTATTTTTTTTATAATTGCAGAGAGAAGCTGTTGAAAACTGCTATCGGACTAACCAGAGAGCAAGTGAAGTTATATACATGTATATATACAGTTATTGAGTCAAAGGGGCCTGAGCTTTCGCTCCTAGCAGAACTCTTCTTCTGAGGTGAAACCTGCATTTTCGTCACTGAAGAAGATTCTGCTAGGATCGAAGGCTGCCCCTTTTTGACTCAGGTTCTTTATTTTTACGAAGAATGCATGAGTTTGCCTTTTGAAGTACTGGAAATCATGATATATGTGACTTCATATGTTCATATATTTTCAAACATGACAGGAGGCATTTCTTCTCAGAAAATGAAGGATTCATTGAGTACAGATTCAAGAATATGAGGCCGAATGGAAACAGGTAAGAAGAGGAAGCATGCCAAATCAGATGATCACAAACAAGAAGATGTGATAGTGGATGAGGAATTACTCCAAGATGAAGAATTACAAGAAAAGGTGTGAGAAATGTCAATCTTGTTACAGTGTTGATTCTGCAAAATAATATGTGAAATAAGATGGGAGGCTGACTGAAAGTCTTGTCGAGTTTAATAATCTGATAAGAAAGATAATTCAAGATATTCTTAAAGCACCAAATATACTTTTGGTAAGGAAAAAGTTTGAAAAATATAAACTTGCTCTACATTTGAAAAGACATTAAAAGTATTTTCGAACAGCTTTATCGCTTTGAACCGAAGTCAGATTAATGATTTTACAATAATTACACCTTGCAAACTGTACATGTAGTTATCATACTGTATGATAGATTTGTTCGGAAGCCCTCCGAACAATTAAAATAATGTCAAATTATTAAAAAGTGAAAAAAGAGATTCAATGCAAATCATTATTGGTCAATGATTTGCCTTAATCATTCTTTCATTTTCAAGTTTGTTTCATCAATCTGAGTGACAATGCACATTTACAAAGCTTTAATGATTTCAAGTCTTTCAGATCAAGGGGGCACCAAAGTCACATTAAAAGTAATACAAAGAGGTATGTCCAAGGCAATTTAAAAGTGCCTTACATGTACATGAGGTTATTTTGATGTGTGAAATAATACGGTAACTACTGTCTTTCAGGTTAACTGGATGAAGCACACCAGTTCCCACTGCAGCAACTAAGGGGGAAAATTATCCAATTTTTTCAAAGACACTACTGCTTATCGTCAAATGATGCTTGAAGAAGAGGACAGATATGACCATTACAGACTTCATCACCACGTTTCCAAGGATACAAGAGATGCCAGAACTTGTAAGTAACCCACGCTTTCATGACGATTATTTAGAGGCCTATTTGATCACCTTTTCTTCTGCTAATTGGCAACACTTGCATTTTTACTTTAATGCTTAACATGTTAAACAAACATTTGCTTATAATATATCCACTAATAAATATGTTCAATCCTAAACTGGCAGGGGTGGGGGGTGAATCACCCCCCCCCCCCCCCCTCAACATTTCCTGCGATCATTCCGCCGCGCGAAATTTTTGACAGCGCCACTCCCAGAGTTTATACTTTTAAGTCTGGCGCATCTTTTGAGACCAAATTTACGACGCCGGGTACGTGGTTCCGAAATTACGCAACATTTGTAAGTGCATGTCGGACCAAAAATTGTTCCAAAACGTGATTTTGTGTACTAAGTCAATGCAAATTGAGTTTTCTCATCTTATTCATAAAGATATGATTATTCTTATTTTAAACAGCTGAAATCAATTGATTTTAGCATAATTATTGCTTATAAAGTTTTTGCAATAAATCTGGTGAGAAAAACAAAGGTTGAAAAACAAGAAATTCATAATACAATAAGAAATTGATTTCCAAACCGAATTTTTTTCGATTGCTATTGTTAAGAATGCTACAAATAATACTTTACCAAAAATAAGCATTCCAGGAGCTTTATTTAGTGAATTAGAGCAAATAGTATGATTTATGCAAAAATTAGCATAATTATTTAAATATAAAATAAAATCTCATTATTTTGGAAAATTTTACCATACAGCCTTGTAGATTACATCGCACACTATCAGCATGCAAATCAACCAAAGTTTGAGTAAGATTGAGCAAGTAATAAGAAAGTTATGAGCATTTGAATGTCAAGATCACTAATGCTATGCAGACATTGCCATTGGCAATGCGACTGACCAATATCTGATGTCACAGACGTACAACTCTCCCCTTTGAACACTGAAAATATACCCCAAAATGTCATTTTGCTCATTTTTATGATATGACAAACAAATCAACCATGATATAATGCTGTGTGAAACCTCTGTGCTGTCCTCTCATAAAAGAACACCTCATATTGCAATAGACTTATAAAAGAGAGAATTTAAAGTGAAAAAGTGAAATAAGTATTAAAGTAATGGGGGGGGTTGTAAGTCTGTGACATCACAGATCGTGGTTGCATTGCCAATGGGAGGATCTACATGGCATTAGTGATCTGAATATTCAGATACTCATGACTTTTCGTATTATTTTCATTCAATCTGGCTCAAACTTGCAACAATATGTTTCTGTGATTTTCACTTTGATATGAATCCAACTGGTTTC
>JAPZVO010000184.1:0-65668 GCA_029962745.1 Echinometra lucunter | reverse complement strand
TTCCTGTCACGAATGGGTTAACATTGAAACATATTTACGATTGGCTGCATGATGTAAATAGCATGTAAAGAGCAGAATCTAACCTGCTCATAACAAAAGAAGGAGGAAGAGGAGGTGATGGTGGTGGTGATGAGGTGTGTGTGTGTGGGGGGGGGGGAATCATGTCCCCTCGGTCTTTCGATGGATGTCTTCGTAATTTAAGGGGCATCACGTTTTTAAAAAAGGCTAATTTTAATTCCAGTGTCGGAATCCTGTCAATAGTACATGTCAACAGGCAGAGATAGCTGTAGTAAACACAATGACAATTTCCGTGCGTGATAATCAAATGTAACACGGAAGATAAAAAGATGTAGAAGTCTTGATATTTCGATGACTATAAATCGTTGATTTTATGCCAAAAATAGTTACAATGATAAGATTTTCATGTATAGAGGATTTCTAACAACACTCTACTAGTTAGACCGGCTGTTTGTTTTAAAATGAGTAAATGTTGTTGCTTTTAGATGTATTTATAGTTCTATGAAGAGTTTTCAAATATATTTTCATTGATCCATAGAACCCCTTTCTAGAATAAATACTTCTGCCTTTAATAAAATATCTTAATCTGTCTCTAAATGTAAAACAAGAGAGCAAAACATAATAATGACATTAGAATTTGTGATTTAAGAAATAACTTACTACACATGTATATACTATGTCCTATGACATGAATGAAATACTAAGTTTAGAATGCGGTGGCATGGGATTTTATTTTCATCGTTATTTATCTATATCTTTGTGATAAATATCGTTATGTCATCGAAAATTCAGGTATATGACAAATGTGAGTATTGCATTGAAAATTGTGTTTTTTAAACATAATGATGACATGTACCAGGGAAATGTGTACAGTTTATGCAGCGGCTAGAAAAGGGAGATCCTTACGAAAATATATCATATCCCATGCATCAGCGTGATCAGCACCACTTGTGTAAAATGAAGCTGTATACATCGTACGTATCAAGAACAAACGTATAATAGTCAAAATGCATTGTGATAATATGATGTTTGCTTTTGAAGATTTTATTTACAATATTGTAAGTTTCAATAACAATTGATTATTGTTTCTAATTTGAAACCTGTTTATTCTCAAATACAAAAACTATTCATATAGTCACTTTCATATAATTGTTTTGTTAGTAGTAATTAGTTACTATCAATAATACATTTCTACTGTAATGTTTAACGTGATTATGTTATTGAAGTAGGAATGTGCATTATCGGTTCAGTACTTAAGATTTTTATCTGTAAAGTTCTACGCATGCTTAGAAAGCATAGCTAATTGTCATTGTTATCAGCATAAGGTAAATATGTATATACCCTGATATACTTTATCATTTAGAGTTGGGATAAATGTATTTCGATGAAGTCAAATCAGATGATGGGAACTGTTTTTCAGAAATATATGTAAAATATAGAAAAAGCTCTTCGAAACATGTATAAAGCGCTGCAAGGGTAAATAGTCTTTGTATTTTGTTTACTGTATTTTGATGTGGTTCTGCTGTGAGCTAATCATTTGGATGAAACAAAATCTGTTACTAAAGTAGGAAATCTTTCATCTTGATATCAATAAACACATAATTATAAAAAAATATGACTAATATTGGTTTTATATGGATTGTAGGCAATAAATATAGCTATTTTCATGAAGAGTAGTATATCGCACTCCATCATCTTTCAGTCATGTTTGGACAGTTTTTAAAAAGATGATGAAATGCTTGCCGTGCGAAAAAAACAACTTTCATCTTGATATCAATTATGGGGAAAAGGGGAGAGAAGAGGAAGGAGAGAGAGAGAGAAAGGGAAAAGGAGAGAAGGGGAAAGGAAGGATGGAGAGAGAGAGGGAGAGTGAGGACAGAGCCAGAAGAAGAGAGTGTGGTGGAGAGAGAAGGAGAGAGGGAGAGAGAGAGAAGGAGAAAGATTAAAAGAGGGAGAGGGGAGAGGGGGCGGAACAGGGAGGGGGTGAACCGAAGAGAAGGGCAATTACCATAAATCCAGTCTAATATACCTACAGGTAATCAGAAGTGATATCAGTAAATTGGTGATTCTGAAACTTCCCTTTATTTTCATCTTCATGTTTATCTCCTCCTCCTCCTCCTCCTCCTCCTCTTCTTCTTCTTCTTCTTCTTCTTCTTCTTCTTCTTCTTCTTCTTCTTTTTCTTCTTCTTATTCTTCTCCCTCATCATAAAATACCCCTAAGTTTGTATTGACGATTGTAATTCTTTTTCCTAAGTAACTATGTCTCAAGAGGGGCTTACCTCTACAAGCGTAGCATTTTAATAAGCCCCTCATTTTCATTTTTTAGACTATGATATTGTTACAATTTTATACAGATAACTATTAATTTGTATTGTCAATATGGTAACATGTATCATTTCTGATTGAAGTATATCTTATGTTTATTTTATTGTATATACTTATGCTTGTATTATTATGTCGAGTTTGTGAAAATGAAAATGAAATCAATCAAATGAAATCTAAAAAATCAAATCTAAAAAATCAAATCAAATCTCCCTCCTTCTGAATTTGTGCTTTTTTTATACTTCCCAATGTATTACCCAATCCTTTACCTCTCTCCTTCTTCCCCACTTTACACCTGAATAAATACGATTCCATGTTTGAAATCTCTCTCTTTCTCCCCCTCTCTCTATCCTATATTTGCCATATTTCTTTCATTCATTCAGCTGTATTACCAGTCAGAGGCGTCGATCGGGGGGGGGGGGGGGTGGCAAAGATATCATTTTGCCCCTAATAAATTCCCAAACAAAAAAAGGAAAAAAAAAAACAAGAAAAATGAAAAAAAAAAGAGAAAAGAAAGGAAAAGGATGGAAGGAAGTGAAATGAAAGCGTTAAACAAGAAAAAAAGAAGAAAATGAGACACTGGGAATCGCTCGCTCGCATTTAAGTATCTTAACCAATGCCGATGATAATGACTATTCTTATGAAAGGAAATTGGTTTGCATCTTGTGTTTCTATCTAATGTTATACTTTTCTTCTACTCACAGGAAGTAATATAACCAAACAAGATATCACTCCTAGAAACCGAGCGGTCAGTTGACCTAAAAATAGATAAACTTTTATAAAAAAAAATAAATAAACTTAGGAGATAACGGCCTTGGATGAGAAATAACCCCGCAAAACAAAAACATATTTTTTGTTAACTCGCTCGCTACTCTCACTGGTAAAAGCTAGATACAAGATGATTTCGGGCAGCAAGTAGCTTATCATAAGAGCGATATTCCAAAAAATAATTATATTTGGGCAGCAAGGTGGTTGACAAACATTTTGGGACGAATCCATATAATTTTGCCGGGATCGGACGTTGGCTTTGCTCGCTATGGTAGAAAGAGAATGGATTCGGACTGCAAGCTAGGTAGCTAAAACAGTTTCATATTCGGCACACAGGTGATTGGATGTATTATTGAGATATCATACAGGCATGATAGGTTTATTCTAATGATAATATTCCGTTCTTGTATAGCGCATATCACATTTTTATCACATTATCATGATGATGAAATAACACTTCTATCATATGGAAAAGGGTATATTTTTCCTCTCTCGCTGCGCTCGCTCGTTTCATATTAATGGTTTTGAAAAGCAAACGAATTCGGTGAGATGAGACCGAATAGATAATGTAGATGTTTCATAGGCTCACAGCGTAATTTGCCGAAGGGTTTACTACATCTACCATAAAACAGTGTGTGCTTCCTCGCTCGCTTCGCTCGCTCGTAATATTAAAAAACAGAGTGGTTGGGGGCAGTAACGATGGACCAGCTATGTGAAAAAATTGAGTTCATATTTGGCAACGAGGTAACCATATATATATATATATATATTAGGTATCATTTATGCCTACATAACTAAACCCTTCTCTCATAACAAGAAATCTGTTATTTTTCGCTCGCTAGCTTTCGTCTGTTTCAGAAACGGATTTTGATTTACATCTTTTTGTCACACCGTGGGCACTGACGAAGAGTGTGACTTCGCCTTTCATTTTTGAGAGCTATGCTCCGTTTTCTTTTAAAATCTATGAATTTATTTTTTATGGCATTCTACTACCAACTCTGATTCTTATATATATATATATATATATATATATATATATATATATATATATATGTTTGAGGGTGTGTGTGTGTGTGTGTGAGTGTGTACAAATACGTATATATATATATATATATATATATATATACAATCAGTAGCCGTGGGTTCATCTCCGCTTGGTCGTCTTGCCCCCCCCCCCATCCGAAAAATGGATCGACGCCTCTGCTACCAGTATACAACTAAAAAACAATATCACTTGCGTCAAACTTGGAGTTGGCACCCTTTCCCTCCAAACCCAAAGAAACAAAGACAAGAAACTTTGACGAATGATTTGCATTCAGGATCTCTTGCTGAAAATTCTATAAGAAGAAAGAAGGTAAGATATGTTGTTCTTTTTTGGCATTCTTTTTGGTCCATCCGAACCCGACATTTTCAAACTCAAATTTTCATTATTTGTTTTCTTCCTTTATTTCAAACATTAAGGATGAGAAATGGTTGCTGTGAAAAAAAAGGAGAGAGGTGCCAGCAGGTGGTTACACAAACCACATACTGCTCGATTCTCTTCTTTTAGAACTGGGGAATTCCACTATCTGCATAAAAAGAGAAAAGAAAGAAAAGGAAGAAAAGAAAAGAGAGGAAAGGAAAAATGAACTGAAATAATAAAATCACATTGTTCTCACCAAACATCACTGTTTTCCTCCTTTTTAATATTTAGGATGGCAAACTCGTTGCTGTGCATAAAAGAAGAGGTGCGAACAGATACCACCTGGTACTGCTCCATTGTCTTCTTTTACAACCGGGAAATTCCACTATCTGCATAAAAAGAGAAAAAATAGAAAACAAAAATAAGAAAAGAAAAGAAAGGAAAGAATGAAAAAAAAAAAACGAACCGAAAGAATAAAATCACATTGTACTCACGACCAGCAAACGTTATGATTATTACCTCCTTGGCTTTTTTTTTTTGAAAACGTTAGTATTTATTTAAGTATTCATAAACAACTTTATGCCCCCCCCAAAAAAAAACATGTAGCTATACTGCTTTGTTTTCTTTCTGTGTTAGCCGTTAGTTATGCCAAGGAACTCCTTGGTATTGCCAACTGAATATCGTAAAACAGGCAGGGGATGCATGGGACTTTAAACTGCTTGCTTCTGAGCTGGAAAATTCCACTATCTGAAAGGAAAGCAGTACACCGCCCACTGAAACATCAGAATTGGCGCGATATGGGCATGCAGAGAACAATATGTTCTTTCATAATATTGTGCATTACTGTATGGCGCATTCTGTAGTGGTCCACCTGCACCCCCCCCCCATCAATTATAGCGGGATGAGAGACTCGAGGGTTACAGTGATTCATTTCGTGGCTTTTCGCCTCCCAGGCACAGGAGACACCAAACGAATAATGATAATATAGATATGAAAATTTATCATCCTTTTCATTTTCTCTCAAGGGTCGCGGAAGCGGGAGGCTGGGGGAAGGGCCACAGCCCTCACAATTTCAGCTAAACAAAAAACCAACCAAACTTATAAACTTAAACCATAAACAGCAAAGGCCTTAGGGGGCCCTACAGCGTCTGCTTGGGGTTTTAGCCCCCTCCCCACACTCCAAAAAACGTTCAGCAGCCCCTGCTGAGCTCTCAACGTTGATGGTATCACTAAAAACCAATATCAGTTAATGTCATGCTTGGTCCCTGTTGGATTTGCACCCCTAACCCAAAGAAAGAAACTTTGGCGAATGAATTTGATTATTTAAAGAAATGTTAAAAATACTTTGAAGAAGGTAAAATGTGCAGGGGGAGGGGATTCGGCGTGATCTCTGTCCATCCGAACCGACGTTTTTAAAATTTTCTTACCCAATAGTGAAAGTATGTTATGTAAAAAGCAATTCTTATGAACATACATTGATTATGGGGGTTAGAAAATGTGTAACTTCCAAGAAAATTGAAAAATGTGAAATTTCATGTCAAAATGAATGGAGACATATGATGTCATCAGTATTGCCTATTTACAAAGCCGAGAGTAGTTTACTAGAAAATGTAAATGAGTGTAATTTTCTTATTCTTTGACCGATTTTGCTCATTTCTTTTTAAAAATGCTGTTCAAATTTATCTCCTTTTATTGAAACAGTGAAACTTTCAGGGTGGACTTTAACATTCGGGATGGGAAACTGGTTGCTGGGCAAAAGAGAAGCAGGTGGTTACAGATGGTTACAAGGACAGAGGATGGTGCCATTATCTTCTTTCTATTTAAAGATGGGGGAATTCCACTATATATGCAAAAAAAAAAAAAAAAAAAAAGAGTGAGAGAGAAAAAAGGGAGCGAGCCGAAAATAGCCACTTCTTGTTAAGAAAGAAGTGTTGTTTTATCATCAAAATACATTGTAGGCCTTTAGGATACCTGAAGCGAAGCAAGCGAGCCAAATTAGCCATTCTTATCATGAAAGAAGTGTTATTTTGTCATCAGTACACACTGTAGGCCTACTAAGATATCTGACTGATATCGTCATCTTGAAGCCAAATATGACTTTATTTTGGCATCTCTTGTTTGATGTCCTACGAAACCACCCTGTTAAAAAATTTAACAAGCGAACAAAGCGGGCGAGGAAAAACACATTCCTTTGACGATAGAATTATTTCGTCATCAAAATGCACTATGGGCCTTTAAGATATCTAAGTCATTTGGTCACCTCACTTGCCAATTCCGTTTGCTTTCCCAAGCATCATTATTATACGAGCGAGCGCAGCGAACAACAACGACAACAACAAAAGTGATATACACTATTGTTTATGGTAGAAGAGTTATTTTGTCATCAAAATACACTGTAGTCCTATAGGATATTTGCGACGAAGCGATCGAGCCGAAAATAGTCTTTCTTGTTATGAGAGAGATGTTATTTGTCATCAAAATACTGTAGGCCTATAGTTTTTTGTCACCTTGATGCCAAATATTTAGACACCTCGCTGGTCCAATTGTTTACTGCCCCGTGAAACCACCGTGTTTCTTTTGACGATAGAAGTATTATTTACATCGAAATAACATGTTTAGAAATATATGTACATTCAGTCACCTCACTTGCCGACTATTTTTGCTTTGTGAAACCATCCTGGATTTAGATATACGAGCGAGCGCAGCGAGTGAGGAAAAGATATGTTTATAATGATTTGTTGAAGTTTGGCTAATGAGCTTTAGCACATTGATTTAGCACAAAATTTAAACCCGTAATTTATTACCAATATTTTGTTTTCTTAAAGCATGTAAGGGGTGAGGGCAAAAATCGAGTTTGCATCCCTACGATTCTGTCCCTCTCCCCTCTTTCAGTGCCTATGCTTGCACTTAAGTATTATCATAGAACCCATACGAAGATGGTGATATAATGTATATATTGCTTCCGATACAGGAGAGACGACAAAGAATAGAAGTAATGCCATTATGTCATAATAAACAATTATCTCACGTACGCTTATTCATACTATGCGTATGTATGTTTCTATGACCACCATTTTTTGTCAAAAAGAAAAAGAGTCAAATTATGTCTTATCATAATTCGTGAACCTAAACGGTTAATGTTCGTTATTCCGAAGGTTTGTTATTCCGAAGGTTCGTTATTCCGAAACACGCAAATTGCGTATACCTAGATGTTCGTTAGTCCGAAAATGAAAAAGGGTTCGTTAATCCGAACATGTGGGGTTTTATTCCGAAGGTTCGTTACTCCGAAGTTTCGTTATTCCGAAAATGAAATAAGGTTCGTTATTCCGAAGGTTTTTTAATCCGAAAATGAAACCAGGCGTTGTCACTCTGTATTCGGCAACCCACGGCCTCGGTGACATATAATGCACTTGAGAAATTCTAAAGCTATGGATACACATAATTATTACGGTATATTCAACTCCAGAGCATGCACTATATGTATTATATATATATATATATATATATATATATATATATATGCATCTCTCTCTCTCTCTCTATGATGTTGCTTTGTTTTCGCATGACCTTTATTAATCTGGGCGGAGAGCCTTTTTGAATTCTTATTTCTTTTAAAAAGATATTTTTTGAGGGTCTGAAAAATTATTCATAGCTGATGAGAAAAGAAGCTGAGCATGGTTCTCCGATGTGACAGTTTTTGTAGGTCTGCCGATTGCATGTGGTTACAACTTGTTAGGTTGTTGCTTCATTGTATTTGTGAGCTGGGGAATTCCACAATCTGAATAACTGTTAAAAATTAAAAAGTAGGTAACAAAAGACATCGATACTCTCACATCTGGCGCTAGACGGTGTCCTTGGTCCTTTGAACTTTGTTATTATTGCAAAAATGGCCTTTTTAGGAAAATGTCGTGTTTCAAGTCCACCAATCACATGTTCATGGCCCCCAAAATACGTACAGAATCTCTCTGTGTCGTCATTACAGTGCAGGCTGAGTATGAGCTTCTATGGATTGTTGTCTCTTAACCCATTCGTGACAGAGGTCCACATTTTGTGGTTTGGCCTAATATCTTTTGATGCAAAGCCCTAAAATCATACCAAATACATGAGCAGAAAGAGCAAAAAAATTTACACAAACTGTGCCCATTTTGGTTGCATCAGTATTGGTTGTTTGATGCTGAAATTTTTTCAAAGGAAAATAAGCATTAAACTCCTTAAATTGGCAATGTGATATAAAGTTTAAAATCACCGTTTTCCCCTGCAAATTGGCAACTTTTTGACTTCTCATCATAATTTCTGTCAATTTATATTCGTTCCAGATGCATGATGTTTTAATGTAGCAATGAAATAAAAATATTGGTGTTGCCAATTTGAAGAAAAAAAAAGCTGATCAAATTAGGCTTTAAATAATTTCAGTCACGAATTGGTTAATTGTGACAGAACCAGGGATAGATGTCAACTCTTGATACATCATTCAGTGTAAGATTAGTGTATACAATAGGATTGAATTAGGTGATTTGATGACTAAAAGAGGGCGCGAGAATGGAAAGACATATGGAGATATGTTGCAATCAACCTCCGAACTGGGAAAAAATACCTGGATAGGTAAACATACAAATGTGTGGGGTGCATAGTCACTTACATCCATGAAGTAAAAGACAGAGCCAAGGATTTCAATGACGAGTGTTGATTTAGCGGTAATTATGATGATCAAACTGTCGTAATTTCGCCTTGCAGAATTTAATACGCCGTTCAAAGTGAATAAATTTACTTTTTTATATGACGCATGATTTCCTAATATAATTCTAGCCCGTCGATCGTAATTACATGGGGCGAGTCTTAAAAGTTAAACAGAATCGAGAATGACATGATTCGATTCATTAAACATAATTTATTAGAGCCGTCTCGAAGAATTGTAAGACGCAAACGATATAGCAGTGACTCGATTTACACAATTGATTTTCATTTTTTTTAGATCTAGTGATAGCCGTAATTATATCGGGCCGCCTTGCAGAATTTTGAACTGAACTAAACAGCTGTGATTCGATTTATATTATGACTTATTTCTACAAAATGATTATCATTACACCAGTCCGTCTTGCATCATGTAACGCGAACGAACAGAAAACATTCCTTTCAAATGATGAATTATTCAGTCAGGGGTGGCGCCAGAGTATTTTGATAGAAGGGGGCAAGATGACCCATATAGGTGAGGTTTTTTTTTACGTTTTAAATGAAAAAAAAAGGGTATAATCTAGTTGAATGACCCAGCTCTCTCTCTTTCTTTTTATTCCTCCTTTGTCTTCCTTTTCTCCTCTTTTTTGATCAATTGAAAAAATGATGTATTTCACAATATTTTTGTTTTAAAAGGAAAAAAATTGTATGCCTTATGTTATACAGGAAATAAAACCTTAATTTGAACTTGAACTTGAACTTGAAAAGCTAGTACCCTGTCCCCTCTAGCGCTGCCCTGCATTCGGTAGCGACTCAGTTTTATTCGAATACAAAGATGTTATTGAATTTTCAAAAATTTCCGCCATATTCCTTTGTAGCTGATTTTCATTTACATGGCATGCGCATCTTGTCAAACCAGTTCCAACTAGTTTTAGTGTTAGTTGATTGGTGGAATCCTTGTCCAATAAATATTGCGTATTCATTTTACGTAAATTTGCCATTAAAGAATCAGAACAAAGAGGGTGAGCCATTTATTCTGTGCTGGCCTGGAACCTTTCTCAGTTCCATCCCCCCCCCCCCCCGAGGAGTTAACATTGCCAACTCTCACCTATGTTTGGTTCATCATCGCATCGTCGAAGCAGTCGTACTCTTTGGACTCTTTATTTTCTGAACGGGACTCACTGATAATTATCATCGACGTTTTGCTTTGTCATTGACGTCGTTTCCGTACAAGCAACATAACTGTACATCATTCGTTCCTTCACTTCTGAACCACATTATCAAGATTAGCGAATTTTCAACTTTTGTGCGAATCTGATTCTACCTGAAAGGTAAGCCTTTGCATTTATTCGTGTGAAGTTAAATGCTAGAATCTTCAGATTAATGCAAGTACATGTATATAGCTTATTGATTCATTCCAGTAGCTCGTTAATCATTGAGTAAGCTTGTTTATCCTTTCATCCTTTCCAGTCATTATGCCGAACCTCAAAAAAGAGAAATTTATTTGTTCAAACTTTCATATTCAATGCAAAACGCCATTAATTTTGTTTAAAAATCGGGTCGCAGTCGGATCGTATAGTGTGCACCGGGCTTAAGTCGTAGAAAGCCCATAGAACATGTAGAAGGCCCGTGGTGGCACCCTAAGGGACCCGTGCGGGCTGCGCACGATTTTCATTGCCGATTCTCGAGAAAGAATATTGATGGGCACCTTGGTGGTGTTCAAGGATACCGCACAACTATCCTGGGGCCCTCTCACAGGTCCTTCACGGTCCCAGGCAATACGTACAGCACCGAAAGCTTGCCGCCCGTGTTCCGTTTGATGTAAAAACTGCCTATGCGGCCTCCTCGCGGCGGCATTGGAGCAAACTTCTGACTCGGCATTATCCATGTATTTCTGTCCTTTCTTCGTCTTCATGTTTGGGTGTCTTGAGGTGCTCAGATCCCGGAACTTACCGCACGGTACCCTGCCGGGACCCTTAGGGCTTTCACATATCCACACGGGGCCTGTACAAGGAGCAAACACAGGCATATTGGCCAATTTCTTACGGTGCCCGGTCGACTCCCTTACAGTCTCAACGGGCAACGGGACATTTTTCACCAGCCGTACCGGCGCACAGTGGGCCAGGGCGAAACCAAAGTGCGCCAAAAGTCATTTTGGGCAATTTATTTTTTTCAATTTTTGTCATGCCCTATTGAAAGATAATACTTTGAAGAATACTTCAGTAAAATATTTAACTCCGGTATGTACATTAAAGGTGTGAATTTCCTACTTCAAACCGCAAAATTCGACATATTGTGCGTTTCAGTGCAAACAGTGACCAATTTAATAAATAAGTTATTTCAACATGAAGTTTTTAACTTATCGATCTAAAATTGCTCCCACATATTCCTGATAGTTCATTTGACTGTATGAATGGGTTAAAATGGATAGAAACACAATCTTTGTGAATATAATAGGGTAATTATCGATCAAAATAGACTGATTTTCCGTGTTTTTTATAAATTCATAAGAAACGTTTAGATTTCCACGGATTTCCAAATCAATTTTATCACCAGCATTTTTCTTGATGTCTCAGCTTTAAGTTGATACCAAATTTGGCTGCCACCTTCTGCCACTTTTTATGTTATAGCCGATTTTCCTTGGCACATTACCCGGAAAATTAGGTTATTTGGGGCCGCGCGGCTGCTGAAGGATTCTCCGTCATTATACAGCGGCGCATGGGGGCGCGCATGACTCTTTACTGCTCTCTACACGCGATGCCATATAAGTAACAACATGGCGCGTTTTGTTTGTACGTTAGGCAAGCACAATATGCAAAAGAAATGGCGCCATGTTGTAGCCTAATGAAACCGAGTTGGCCAGACGCTCTCTATAGTGGTATTGTTTACACGGCAAGGTCCCATAAACACAATAAGAAGTAAACAAGACTTATATTATTATAGGACTTGATATTTTAGTTGCTGAAAAACCCTCTCTTCCAAAGGTTAGGTTGTACTAACTACAAGCTAAAACTTTCCCCTGCGATATATGTATGGTACATGAATTCCATTCTACACTTCACGGCTAAAACGTGACGATTCACATGGTATGGATTCCTAAAACTTATTCATTAATTCGTTTATTGTATTTCCTTCATGCAATTTTTCATACAACTGAAACCCTTTCTTAGTTGCTTAATTATTTACCTTTCATTTTCCTTTTCCTAATCTGCTTTCATTCCAGTAGTATTTAAAAAAAAACACATAGTTCAAGGTGTCGAGCTCATGATTGATCGATTCGATCGATTTATCTTTTCATCTACCTATATATCTACAAGTATCCCTCTTCATCTATCTATCCATCTATCTATCTATCCATCTACATCATCTACATAAATTATCTATCCATGATCTGTCTATCTACACGATCCCTATATCTACCCATCCTTCTATCTATCCGCCTATCTACGCGTATCCCTCTGTCTATCTATCCATCCATCCATATCCGTAGTATTCCTCTATCTATCTATATCCTATTCATCCACATATCTATAGGTATATTTCTGTTTATTCATCCATCTGTCTCATATTCATCAATATATTTACTCCTGTGATTTACACACATTTATATCTTTCTATCTGTCTATCTATCCATCCATCTATCCATCTATCCATCTATCTATCTATCTGCAAATACTCTTCTAGGTAATTCTTCGGAAATAATTTCGCAGACTCTTCGAAGTTATGCATTCTTCTGACATTATGAACAATAGGCCTATTACGAAAAATGGACTGAAAGAATGCATGGACTTCATCAGTCAATATCATGTGTTCGTTAACTCCATGATACCTGAAGAATTACTTTATACATTCATACCTATAAAAGACTTTCTGTACATTATACTGAGATATGTAGAGGAGAAAAAGCAATGACATAATGTGCAAAGTTTATTGAGAAGAACTTCGAATGGCTCATAGAGACATAAGCTCTCACTGATTTCGGCAGCCAATCAGAAATCAGTGTTTTAATGACGTCACATGTGTTTGAAATTGTTTTCATCGGATTCTACGTGTCTGATTACCCTTAAATCCATCATTTAACCATAATATTAGAGTAAAACTGAGTGAATATGAATTTTGGCGCACTTTGGAGCTATCCTGGCCCACTGTGCGGCGTCGCAGTGCTGAGCAGGCTGCTCCCAATTCCCCCGGCGTTTTTATCTGACGGTTAGGCCATGGAAGGCCCGTGGAGGCACCCTATGGGGTCCCTTGCGGGCTCCGGCCTGTGGCCGGGGGGGGGGGGGGGGGGGGGGGGGCTCTGCCTGCCGTCACTGGTCCGTTTGATGTAATAAATTGCCCATGTGGCCCCCTGACGGCGGCATCGAATCCACCTATTAGATATAAATACAATGACATCGCTCTCAAGTTCTCCACCTCCCATTCTCGCTAGATAACAGGTCATGTGTGACGTGAATTTCGCATCCCAGGTTCTGAATTTCGCATCGGGTCGTAAACTTCGCGTCCCAGGTCATGAATTTCACGACCCGCAATGCGAAATTCAGGACCTCAGATACCAAATTCACGACCGGCGATGCGAAATTCAGGATTCGTGGCGCGAACTTTGCATCCCAGTTCGTGAAATTCATGACCCGTGGCGCGAACTTTGCATCCCAGTCATGAAATTCATGACCCGTGGCGCGAAATTTGCATCCCAGTCGTGAAATTCACGACCCGCGGCGCGAAATTCGTGACCTAGGATGCGAATTTCACGACCCGCGATGCGAAATTCAGGACCCGCGATGCGAAATTCAGGACCTGGGATGCGAAATTCACGTCGCACATGACCTGTTGTCGAGCGTACTTCAGGGCCACCATACGCGAACACTGAAAAGGTTCGGCAACCTAACAGGTGGCTCAGGGGCTCAGGCGCCGTAAAGAAATCGTTCACATAGACCTGGCCCCCAACCTCCTACTGAAAATGTGGATAAGTGTCACAATTTGTTCGTAAGTATTGCTCCCTCCCCACCCCTCCCCCTCCATGACAAGGTTCAGATACCCCTATGTACTGTGCGTGATGCAAGTGGAATATGGTGGGGGAGAGGAAAAATAAGTCGAATGAACAGAAGAATGAAATGTTTCATGGCTGCGCCTTGACAAATACACAAACACTGCACGGTACGGCACCCCGGAGTGGATATGTGAAAGCCCCTTAATATAATCGTTTCGATTGACACAGGCACATGTGAAAGCAAAGATTACTTTACAAAGAAACGTTGAAGCACAGAGGATAATTCATCTAAATGTTAAACAATTTTAGACGAATGTAGCTTTATATTTTTTTATAATCAGTTTTTATTCTTTTCTCTCATGAAACAAATTTCAACGTTGATATAAATTACAATCATCGTATATAACACAAACTGCAATTGTGATAATATTCCAAGATAGTTTATAAATTTTCGTCTAACAAAAAGCTTCAAAGGCAATTGATATTACTTGAATATTGAAAAAAAAATCCCTAAATAAAAACTGTGGTTAAATTAATTGATATCCTTAATCATATACTCTTCTCAAACTGACAAACGTTTTGGTTTTTTTTTTCTTACAAGATCAATTTTTATATCTAATAGTTACAAATAAAAATTCATATTTCCAGAGATCACTGTCTTAGTCTTACAAATATGTTTTCTATTTCCTTGCAGGAAAAAACATAATTCCTTCCAATTTCCCCCAAAGCAAAGGTTTTAATCCATCTTTCTTTACTGATTGTACAAAGTTTTGTTTTGATTTTACATCAACTGTATTAGTTGTTTTTTTTTTCCTAAAGTGAAATCAGTTCCAGAATCATTTTTTTCTTCCATTCTAATATTATTTTTCCGGCAAAAGGGTAATCAGGCGTAACAGTGCTTGAGCCTTTCATTGTCATTCACTTCTAAACCTAAATCGACAAAATGTCTGTCACATTCTAGTTTAAAATCGTTTTCCAGAATATGTTTTAATTCATAAACTCCTTTGTCGTACAACCTTATATCGTATAGACCAATTTCACCTCCGGTTTATGTATTTGGCCCTCTATCGGCGACGCCATTGCTGCGGTGCGCAAGCGCGCTGACCGCGATTGGCTCTGTGTACAAAATGAATGTAAGATATGAGATATGCCCCGATATTGTTCCATTTACTTTATTCTAGATCAATAAAATGAAGCATAGATACATGGGTAGATGAGGTAAGACAATGGTCATATCTGACGGATGAAGATATGGTGTATTTTTGTACTTTCGATGGTTTTTCAACTTAGTTTTGTCAGTAAAAGTTCGATTGCAGCATAGAAGCCGTAGTAAACGGGAGCCCTAAATCTTACCCTGTTTACAAAGTCATGTTTTCACTCATTAAATCTTACGCCAAAGTAGATAATGATAATGTTTCTTGACTTCAAAGTCCTTTCTGTTGATGTTTTTACCCACTGGCGACGAATTCCGTCACATTGCTTACGGAAACCTGTGTAGGGAGTGCGGCTTCTCACACAAACAGGCTTCATGAGTCAAAAGCGAGTGAATTTCGCACTCAGTTAGCTTCCAATTTTTAAACTTTATCTAATTCTTATGGCATTTGAGCACCGCACATCTACGACCTGAACTTCCCTGATAATTTCTCATTGCAAATATTAAAATAATTCTGCATATACTGGTCAAAAAAGACAAAAAATCGAACGAATGTACATAACGCGCTTTTTACTTGTGTACTAAAAGAGTTTGAGCGCCCACCGCTGTATGTTGAACTGTGTCGAACAGTCTGCTGCCCTCTTGCGTTGTGAAATTGGTCTATATACAACTTCCTTCATCTCGAATAAGCTTATTTTTGAAAACTACCACATCACCAATGTCTATACTTCTTATATGTCTCCTATTCACCCAGTCTCCTAATAAAATTGTTGTGGAGCTGTCACTTTTAATAAACCCACTATGAAATCACATGAAAATATTAAATCTCCAAAGTGACAAAATTAAAGTATTGTTTCCATTTCATGTCTTCATTTTTATTCAGTTTTTGAATCCACATACATGTAATTCGCTGCGATTTCACTTGTGCTGAAAAAATTAACATCTTTAGTCCCCCTTGCTTATAGTCTAAGAACATTGTGTTTCTATTGATTTTATCCTTCTTTCCTTTCCATAATTATGAAACTGAAATTATGAAAGTGAATCATAAACCCATTTGGGACAAGAGTAAGAACTTTAGAATAAATGTACACCATCAATAGTTGAATCTTTCCCATGAGTGTTAAATCCCTTTGCTTCCAAAAAATTAAAAGTGATTTTATTTTACTTAAGATTTCTTTGTAATTTAGATCTTCTTTCTTGTGTTCATCAAGGGAAAAGGTAACCCCTAAAACCTTAAGAAAGTCAACTATTTCGCCAAAGGAAAAATCACAATCTAAACGTCTGCATAAACCTAACCTTAATATTTTAGTTTTGTCGTTGTTTATTTTTAGCCCAGAAAGTTTTTCGAAGTCTGCAAATAGTTCTTTAACCTATTAATTGATTTTTCATTGCGAGCAAAAATTGTCATATCATCCGCATAAGGTACTAGTTTACTTTCCTTATCTCCAAATTTAATTCCTTCCACCAATTTATCTGTTCGTAATTTGTGTGCTATTACTTCAATATCTAAGATAAAAAGGTGGTGAGAAAGAGGATCTCCCTGTCTTACTCCCCTTTCTATTCTGAAATGACCATTGGACCCTCCTTCATTTAATACGCAACTTAAAGTGTTTGTGTATAAAACTTTAACCCACTTTTGAAAAGATGGACCAACACCAAATGACGACAGAACTTTTTGAAGAAACATGTGAAACCGAGATCTTTGATCAGCCAATTTTTTGGAAAATTTTTGTGTAAAACTCCGAATTGCCATTTCAAAAAATCCCATAACAACTTCTTGTCTTCTATTTCAGTTTGTAGTTAATTTTTAAATTAAAAAATGTCTTCTTTACCTCTCTGACATAATCTTCATTTTCACACAGACTATTATTGAAATTCCAGTATGCCCCTTTTCTTCCATTCGATTTATTGATTGCTTTGTCAAATAAGCGTAAAAATATTGAATAATGATCAGGGGCAACAGATGGAATTATATCACACTTCTTTACCATTTCCTCTTGACATTCCGATATTATCCAGTAATCTAGTCTGCTTTGTATAAAGGGATTCTTTTGCATGTAAGTGAATTGCCTTTTTAAGGGATGCCTATATCTCCAAATGTCCAAAATATGCAAATCTTCCAAGAAAGTTTTTTTTCAGATTGGCTATTCTCTCCGAAATCCTGTTGGAAGACTGCCCGTTATAATAAAATTCAGTGTCCCTAGTCATGTTAAAATCGCCACCTGTTATGGGTATTTATCTTTATTTAGCTTAGCAAGATTATTGCGTAGTTGTCTAAGAAATAGCAATTGATCATTTGCATTCACGGATCGATCTAAACATCAGCGAGACATAGTACAGAGTGGATTTGATGACACATTTTTTAAAGCCCTCGGTCCTCAGTCATTCGTGTCATAAACGTCATGAATAAGGCATCTTTAGATAGAGAAGGTGCTACCTTCACCATGAAATAATTTCAACGCCACATTTGCAATGATTTTTTTTTTTTTTTTTTTTTTACTTAGAAGCAATCACATTTGAGTGCATTTTTATACGCACTGTAGTTTTAAGTGTAATCTTCGATTTAAAGGCTTACAATTGATTTGTGGATGGTAGAACGTTGATGACTATCAGTTGTGTAATAATGTTCAAATGGATGAATGAATCCCAAGAATACTGACTGAAGTTCTGCAAATTGCGCCCTCGGTGTTTGGCGGCATGATGGCATAACAGTTTACATTTGGCTTACGATCAGCGTACGGAACCCGTATCCTGCCCGTGACCCCCTATCCTTGGTGATCGAAAGATTTTCGTACGGATTCACGGGCACCGCAGCCTCTACGATATTCGCGAGGAGTTAAAAAAAAAAAAGAAAAATTGCAAGCCCGTAGCCCGTAAACATATCGTAGGTGGCATTTGCGCGATTCCTGCACGGGCCCCATACGATTTTTGCGGGTGGCTGCGGAGATTGCACGATTACCGTACAATGTCCGAGCAGCCTCTGTACGGACATCCCATGGCCTGCACGATGACCGTAGATAATGTAAACACAAACGTATAGCCCGTAGCCTCCAACGATGCCCGAAAAATCGCAGACCAATTTATCGCACGGCACCCGAGGCAAATGTAAACTAGGCATTACGATAGGACCAGCCCATTTTTTGTCCACGTGTGTCTATGATTATGTATATGTCACGTTCCGTAACTTCTTGTCACACTCTCGTTTTCTTTGTTGTACCCCTTTTTTTCTCTCTTCCTCTTTCTCTTTTTGACAGCACTTCTGAGTCCTGACTATACTGTTTCTATTTTTTTCCTCCTTCTGCTTCATTACTTATATCATTTAAGCATCTATCTTGTGTATATTCATGTGTATATTGTTAATATGTTATCATTCTGTGTAATTATGCTTATTTAGTTTATTGTATTTTTGTCCTTTTAACTTAAAACCATAAATAAAGTTATTTGCATGGAGTAAAACATAATCTTCTGAGGGACCTAAGAGCTTCTCGAGTCACCTCATCTTTCTCTTTTACTGCTAATCATAAAAAGAAATGCACAGTGTATTGTACAATGTTATTGAAGAAAGATAAGTAAATAAATAATAATTAAAAAAATGAAAAAATAGATAAATGAATGAATATATAAATTTTACTATTTCAATAAGAAACCTCACAAACAACCAAACTCATGCTTATCGGAATATCAGAATAGTCAGGTGTTAATATTAAGTCTCGTACGATATAAAAAGTGTGCAGTGGCATGTGTCCCTGTGAACATCATGTGAACATCATGCTATTACCTCATAGGCTTTTTAAAAGACCCGTTCTTTTCACCCCCAAATCATAGTGATACCCTCAAAAAGTGTAAAACTTGGGCCAATTTCTTTGTCTTGCCTTTGTAGTCTGAATGTGCTCTCGTGAGGATCTTTTTTTCTCTTGTGATGGAGCCAGGCATGCCAGAGGTAGAGTAACATACGTCAAGACGCTGATCATTTAAGGTAAGATTCGTAATGTAAAAAAAACGTACTGAGGTTGGATGAGATGATGAACTGGATCAGAGTGGTATTTACCGGCATGTGTTTAATTTCTTTCCTTCTTCTTTTGCCAAAATCTTCGCTCTAAATACTCCCGGGTCAGATTGACACGGAAAAAGAGATCTGTTATGGGTCTAATATAATTTTCTATAGTCTGAACAGGCCATTAAGAACAGCCAGATCTCCGCAAATTACGGCGAGGAAATTATATTGAATAGTGATTAACGATGGCGTAGTTATCAAATGGAGTGAAAAAATTGTTTGTGCTATTTTCCCACCCCTTAAACCCCCAGATTTCTTAGAGGGTATGAACTTCCGACCTGACTCCTGGAGCATGACCAAAGCAAGTCTTCACTGATAACTTTTCCATGTGAGTAATAGGAAAAGTGTTATTGTGTAGAAGCATGAACGAGAAAGTTTCAAGACCTATTATAAGCAACGTATAAAATTGTATGCACAAAATGTATCGATTTGATCAGTTTTCATTGAGATCCACCTAAGCTGTGTATAGGTGGGTGGAATTTCAGTGGGTAGGGACACCCCGATGAGTCCTATTTCATTTTTACTCTGCAATGAATTTTGAAGTCAAATAGCACCTCCAATCTCTTTTCCCTTTGTTTTGTCATAGAATTGCAGGAGCCGCGGAGCGTTTTTGAAGGGGAGGGGGGGGGGGGGGGGGGAGGGGGAGGGGGGAGGGGGAGGGGGAGGTGGGAGGGGTGGCTCATGCGAACAAGACATAATCATTGTCGCATTATAGTGTAGAGGCTAACGTGTCTACTAAAAAAAGGGGCCCCCGGCTCCGCGGCCCCTGTCGGAAGAAAGAAGGATACACCCTAATCATGTTGATAGTAATGATTTTCTGTGCTTGTCAGAAAATTGTGGGACAAACAGGCGACCCTCAAACCCATGAAGCCTGAGGAACTTCATTTTGTGTCTTGTTTCTCTGTAGTTTGTGCATTTATTTATGAATACTCCAGTCTCCTATAATTCAACCTTGCTTGAACGAAGTATATTTCTGTTTGTTTATCTACAATCGGACAGCAAGAAGCTGAATCTGAATCTGAATCTGAATTTACTTTTTGGTAGTCAAAGAAGAAGAAGAAGAAGAAGAAGAAGGAGAAGAAGAAGAAGAAGATAAAAAAAGAGCTCTATCCCCTTCACGTTTAAACAGTGATTTCCCCCAATGTACAAATAAACACAACAAAAAAGTAACTTCACCCCTAAACAAAATGCTGTAACTTTTCAACGAAGAGGTTTCGAGCAAAATGAATTAGCATGAATGTTCCTACACTAATTTACCAACTTCTGTGAGAAAATGAGATTGATCCGTCAAGTCATGCGTGAGTGAGCAGGCACTAAAGGAAAAATGTCACTTTTTAAAATTCACAAGCATCATATCATGACTTTGAGTCAAGGATATCGGAACACATTTCAAGTTTTCAGCGTTTGAAGGCATGCACCATGAATTTCATGTGCTTCCCAACATACCAAATGACCTGAGGGCCAAATTTCACGCTTGAGTGAGCTCAAGGTGAAAATTGCAAAAACTGCAGTTTTGACATCTTTCGCGCGGTAAATTTGATCTAATGCAAAGCAATTCGTGTTTTGGACTGGTGTTTACAATTTTTGCAATTGATACCTATTAATTCACGGTTGAATGAACACGTAATAAAAACAAAAGATCACCGTATTAAAATTTTCAAGTAATTATTGCTTTATTTTTGTGCACTAAAAATCATATTGATAACATTTTTAGCATGTTTATGACCGGTGTACATGTATCAATGATCCCGTGGCATTTTCATGGAAAGTTCACGCTTCAGTGAGCACGTGGGACTGGAAAAGTTCATTTTTCACTTATGGACCAAAACTCAATTGCTTAATTTGGGTAACCATCATAAGTCTTTATGGGGAGTTTATCTGATTTGATTTTCATCGAAATCCCGATCTCTTACGCTTCAATAAGCAAAAGAGACGAGAAAATTATGAAAATGAGAAGAAAGTTTAGCACTTTGTCCCTGCTCCGTGCCGCACTGGGTACTTAATTTGACGTAAGATCCTCTTAGCTAGTGACTTCAGGAAGATATGTCCCAACTTTCATGAAAAAACTCACTGTAGAATGAACAATATTCATCAATAAAAATAGGCCAAATTTCACTTTTGTTAAAACTCTGCTCCCTTACTGTACATATTGTCAATGGGGGAGGAAACAAAACGTGAAATGTGGCCTATTTTCATTAATGATTAGTGTTCATTCTACAGTGAGTTTTTTCATGAAAGTTGGGACGTATCTTCCTGAAGTCACTAGCTAAGAGGATCTTACGTCAAATACGGTAATATTTTGTTTTTATTACGTGTTCATTCAACCGTGAATTAATAGGTATCAATTGTAAAAGTTGCAAACACCAGTCCAAAAACACGAATTGCTTTGCATTAGATCAAATTTACCGCGCGAAAGATGTCAAAACTGCAGTTTTTGCGATTTTCACCTTGAGCTCACTCAAGCGTGAAATTTGGCCCTCAGGTCATTTGGTATGTTGGGAAGCACATGAAATTCATGGTGCATGCCTTCAAACGCTGAAAACTTGAAATTTGTTCTGATATCCTTGACTCAAAGTCATGATATGATGCTTGTGAATTTTAAAAAGTGACATTTTTCCTTTAGTGCCTGCTCACTCACGCATGACTTGACGGATCAATCTCATTTTCTCACAGAAGTTGGTAAATTAGTGTAGGAACATTCATGCCAATTCATTTTGCTCGAAACCTCTTCGTTGAAAAGTTACAGCATTTTGTTTGGGGATAAAGTTACTTTTTTTGTTGTGTTTAGTATTCATTAAACGAACGTTTGTTATAGTTACCATTTTCTTTTCGAAACCGTTGTATTTCAGACAAATGCAGTAAGCACTTTGGAAGCAAGTTACAACGCTCCTACCGACTTCCAGTTACGTCAACTTTGCGATGTCTACCGGAGTCATCCATTTGGTTTCATATTTGGATTCGTAAATAATTCCAACAATTAGAATGTGTTCATATATAAATATGGTTATTCAACTCATGGCTATAGATAATCTGAAAGAGTACCTGCAGTAGAATAAATGAGAATAATATCATTCCTTATTCATGTTTTCTGAAATAATGTAAAAGTTACAGACACCAAACGTTTTGTATCGCTCTGTCGTTAATTGATTAACCTTCAGTGAGACACTAATAACTATCAAAGATTGTTACCATGGTTGATAAATATACTCCCAAGATCTATTTGATGGTTCTTAATAGTAAGACCGTAGTCTTTGCAAAAAATGATGTAGAATGGAAATTATGCAAGGTTTTTCATTCAATTAACACCACATCTGATAAGGTGCAAAGAGAAAAGTCCTCAACTAGAAAGTTTAGCCATGACCTTTTAGAAATTCCATATGCTGCAGGCACGAACAGATCAAAACTGGATGAGGACAAAAAGGTAATAAGGGAAAACCTTGGATTTGAAGTGAACATAAATACGGTGAAGGAATTTGTTCATACGAGTTCACAAAATGATATGCAATGGGTTCTTGCCCCGGCAAATCTGATAACAAAGGTCTTCGCACAAAAACCTGTACGAAAGGAAACGTTCCTGAAAAAAGGCTGTCAGTTCATATTGTCAGACTGGAGACACTCCCTGCCAGCTTCGTTCGAACTCAGACAATGTAAAGGTAAAAAGCAAGTAATCCTCCGATGTCGACCCAAGGAACGACTCGAAGCGCCAAAAGTGAGAACAGGACCTAAGCATGAAACAAATGCGCCTTCTTCAAGCAAGGCAGAACGAAATAATCAGGCTGATGTCAGTAGACCAAGGTGTTCTGTCAGCAACAAGGACAAGTCAGTCACGAGCGGTATAATGAAAGGAGATCTGCAACCTGTCGAGGTAATATCTTTACTTTCCGACAGCTCATCAGACGAAGATGATGGAAGAGCAGACAAGAAACCAGAAAACAGTAAATCGATTGGGAAGGGTAAAGAAAGAGATAGCATTCACTCTCACAAATGTTCTTCTGAAGAAATGCCAAAGGCTACAATTAATGGAACTTTACGTTCACCAGTTAAGAGGCCTGCCGCAACAGATTTTAATTACGGCATGTCGCGTAAGAAGAGATGTTCAAAACATGACACACATAAAAGAAACACACCAACTAAGGAACAGTATGATTCCACAGGGAATAAATGCACGGGGCCGTTAGATCGAGATTCCAACAGAAAATGGAGCGCAGTCTCACCAAACAACTCATCGAATGAAACAGTAGTGAGAGAACGAATTGAAAACCATGACGTAAGAAAACGACCTAACATGCATGGAGATGGTTACAGAATAGATGGTTCGATTGCCCCAAAATCGGCACAGAAACGAGATCGAGACAACGGCAAAAGAAGACTACCTGACTGGCATAAAGGAGGTCCTAGAAAAGGTGATTCATATGGAGAAAAGAGGGAAGAGAAACAAGCCCAAGACAGAGGAGGAATACCTGAAATGCATAAGGACGGTTCCAAGAAAGTTGGTTCAAATGGCGAAAAAAGGAGGGAAAACAGGACCAAGACATATGAAGACTTGCCCTACAATGGCTCGACTCGTAGAAACAGCAATTACTTGCGCTTCCAGGAACCAATACCTGAAACGCATAAGGACGGATTCAAGAAAGTTGGTTCAAATGGCGAAAATAGGGGGAAAAACAGGACCAAGACACATGAAGACTTGGGCTACATTGGCTCAACTCGTAGAAACAGCAATTACTTGCGCTTCCAGGAACCAATACCTGAAACGCATAAGGACGGATTCAAGAAAGTTGGTTCAAATGGCGAAAATAGGGGGAAAAACAGGACCAAGACACATGAAGACTTGCCCTACAATGGCTCGACTCGTAGAAACAGCAATTACTTGCGCTTCCAGGAACCAATACATGAGCTGCATGAGGACGGATTCAAGACAGTTGATTCAAATGGCGAAAATAGGGGGAAAAACAGGACCAAGACACATGAAGATTTGGGCTACATTGGCTCGACTCGTAGAAACAGCAATTACTTGCGCTTCCAGGAACCAATACCTGAAACGCATAAGGACGGATTCAAGAAAGTTGGTTCAAATGGCGAAAATAGGGGGAAAAACAGGACCAAGACACATGAAGACTTGCCCTACAATGGCTCGACTCGTAGAAACAGCAATTACTTGCGCTTCCAGGAACCAGTACATGAGCTGCATGAGGACGGATTCAAGACAGTTGATTCAAATGGCGAAAATAGGGGGAAAAAGAGGACCAAGACACATGAAGATTTGGGCTACATTGGCTCGACTCGTAGAAACAGCAATTACTTGCGCTTCCAGGAACCAATACCTGAAACGCATAAGGACGGATTCAAGAAAGTTGGTTCAAATGGCGAAAATAGGGGGAAAAACAGGACCAAGACACATGAAGACTTGGGCTACATTGGCTCGACTCGTAGAAACAGCAATTACTTGCGCTTCCAGGAACCAATACCTGAAACGCATAAGGACGGATTCAAGAAAGTTGGTTCAAATGGCGAAAATAGGGGGAAAAACAGGACCAAGACACATGAAGACTTGCCCTACATTGGCTCGACTCGTAGAAACAGCAATTACTTGCGCTTCCAGGAACCAATACATGAGCTGCATGAGGACGGATTCAAGACAGTTGATTCAAATGGCGAAAATAGGGGGAAAAAGAGGACCAAGACACATGAAGATTTGGGCTACATTGGCTCGACTCGTAGAAACAGCAATTACTTGCGCTTCCAGGAACCAATACCTGAAATGCATGAGGACGGATTCAAGAAAGTTGGTTCAAATGGCGAAAATAGGGGGCAGGCAGACTGGGGCTACTTTGGCTTGCCTAGTATCGGCAGCATTTTCTGTCAGAGATTCCTTGATGAAAGCTTTTTCGATTGTTTGACTGTCAGCACTGCTCAATATTTCGAGAATTATCCCTGGATTTCTTTTTCTAAGGAAACATACATGCCTGGAGAAGGAGTCACCCTTTTGATTGGGGACTCGATGCTCGAGTCAATCGAACCTCACAGACTTTCTCAGACAAGGCTTATAGGAATGGTGGCAATCTCCAGTGCAAGGGTCAATAACATTCAAGATGTAATCTTTGAGCATGTAGAGAATCTCAAAATGATTGATGAGGTAATTCTGCATGTAGGCAGCAGTGACCTTAATGATGATGAATACGACAAAAAGAAATTTGACAAAATTGCAACAGATATTGAGGCAATAGGTTTGAAAATCCAGGAAACCTTTCCAAACATTGCTTTCACGATTAGTGGCATCATTAACACTTCCCAGTACGGGCATCCGACTTACAGGGATTTGAATGACCGGTTGGTATCACTCTCGAAAGAACGCGACTGGGCGTATATTGACAACGCCAACATATCACCCTTATTTCACATGAAGGGATGCAGCACTAAGCTGAATGATTCCGGTGTAAGTAGTTTCACTAGGAACATCACCGAACACTTGGAATCTGTCGAATGCAATCCTTCACAGGAACGCATATCTACCTCACAAGCTGCAAAAGTAACTACATACATGTAAACAAGATTACCAGACATCTTCTATAGACAGGATATAACTGAATAGTCAACAGTACGTCGTCCATACGAATTTAAACTTGAATCTTCCCTGAAACTGTTCGCCTATATGGAATTCTTTCCCAGCCCATTTTTATTTATTTATTTTTTTTAATGATTCATTCGCTAGGTTTTGTGCAAGGCTCCAGTATTCCGATAACAAGAACATTTCTCTCATCTAAAGAAATGAAATTACGATAGCTATTTCCAAATTCATGAAAATCCACTCACATTGATGACTGTACAGAGAAATCTTATGAAATTAACTCTTAAAGCAAAATTGCCCTGAGTTAGGACAGTTAAGGAATTTCTCCTATTCTATGTGATTCTCTGGCTAGTTTTCATTATATCTCACTTTTTCATGGTCCTTTGCTAATTGAATTTTTCACGCGGGATCAGTATCCAAATGATTTACGTGGAATTTGAATAAGATAAGTGATTTTCAAAGAGAATCAGTATTTTCTCTCTGATTGATCGCAAAATCATATTTTAATTTTAGGCTTGAAATTTGGTCACTCGCTCTCATATAGTGTCAATTGGGGCTTTAGGGAATCTGGCCCCTTTGGTCTTCATGCCTGTGCAGTGATATACCTTGTACTATTGTATATCATATTTGGTTGTGTTCATATGTCATCAGCTAATGCGCCAAAACAAGTACATATTAATACAGTCAATTCTGTATTGTGCTGCGAAACGTATGTGTGTTAATCTTGTTCTGTCATGAATTTTTAAGTGCATATAGGCCGACAAGAAATGCAAGAAACTGAATAGTGCGTTATTACATATTAAATAAAAAATCTTTTTACAGGTTTTCTGTTCATAAAGATTAGATATTCGCGATATTTCAACTTTTGTTTACTTTTCTTCGGCAATTCCGATCGGTTTGAATATATTTGAAGAGAAATTTGCTCGTGAATAATATGTAATATGCATTTAAAGATCAGTAAGGAATGACATTGATCGGACGAAACAAGCTGCGTGCCTTTTTCCAGAAATGTCCCTCATGATATCTGACGATGTTTTTTACCTTTATTTAATCTACATTTATAACAGAGTATATCAATGATTTCATTTGCAAGTGGAAATTCGACTTTTTGTGCTCTTATGTGTTGTCAATAGCTGATTTTATTGCGTGTATTTTATTCATGTATGTGATAATGCAATTTGTAAATATTTCTTTGTGACTCTACTTGATTTTATTTACGTTGATAGAGAAAAATAAATAAATAATAAAAAAAATCAATTAGGAAATAAATGCATTTTGTTAGACATAGGCAGTAAATAAGTAAGTACATAAATAAAGAGATAACAAAACCTCTCCATCGTGATACCGGAGTGAAATGACAAGAAACGAAAGGCCCCTCTCTTCCTTAAGAACATAACTGCTTATATTCCTAATGTAATATTCAAACGATTTTCTGCTTTCCCCGCTTACTTGACGAAGAAAGCTCAGGAGGTACTCTGGCCGTTCGCAAAATCCCTATTCATTATGAAAGGTTTTTTTTTTCGTTTACTGTTTCAGTTACATAACAACACTGAACAAACTGCGTGCCTTTTTCGAGAAATGTTCTTTCATATTTTGACAATGTTTTTGGCTTCATGAACTATGATTTTTTTTTAACATTTGCTTTTGAAGTCATGTCATTTGCAAGGGGACAATTTTAGTGTTTGTGCTCTTTTGTGTTCTGATTTGGTTCCATTGTGTAGATTTCATTCATGATGTGATACTGTATTTTGTAAATATTTCATTGTGACTCTGTTTAATTACTGTTTATATATATATATATATATGCATATATATGTATATGTATGTATATACATATATATATATATATATATATATATATATATATATATATATATATATTTTCCTAGCCAATTTCATTGTTTTTCCCATTCAGTTTCATATTATAAGTATTCATTTTCGTTATATAAGCTCATGCATCGAAATATGCTGTTTCCACGAATTTGAATGTTGTTTACACCTGTAATTAAAAGGAATTTTCTTTTTTAATTTATGTATTCTACCAATAGTAAATCGCATGCTAAAAAAATGAACGATAATATTTGCTTTTTAAAATGTTGATCCCCGTTGTCAATTTTGCGTGAAATTGAACGAAAATATCGTTGATTCCGATAATAAGTTTACGAAGATGGGCGGGAAAACCTATATTTCTATAAGGTAGGCATATATTCAAACGATTTTATTCTCTCCAGCTTCCTAAACTTGACGAATTTAGGCTTAAGCTAAGGTCACAAATCCCCCGGGCTCCGTACGATTTTCTTCACCCGGCCGCCTGCCTTGGATTTTGAAGACCGGGGATGATGTCGAGTCGCAGGTTGACTCCAGGTCCAACCCCTAGAATTAGCTGGTGCCGACGCAGGCGGAGAATTTATATCATACAGGTGATTCGATGACGCCGTAAGGGGCCATACGGGCATTTTCTTTTACACAAAACGGACCCTGGACGGCAAGACCCCGGCGTTGTCGCCCGGGACCCTTGAGGGGCTGGGGGGGGGGGGGGGGGGGACACGCAACGGGATATCCGTGCAGCAACCTTGAGCACTGCAAGGAGCCCATCTTTTTTTTTCACGAGAAGTGGCAGAAAAAAAAAATCGCGCGGAGCCCACCAGGCAACCGGCTAGCCGAAGACCGCACGGAATCCCTATGCCTCCACGGGCCTTCTAATACGGGCATTATCTGATTAATACAACCTAAGGTTCAGATGAAAACACCGGAAGAATTGGGAGCAGCAGCACCGCGGCGCCCTTACTGCCGTTAGGGAACAGGCCGGCTCCGGTCCCTAACAGCTGTAATGGGACCGTTCGAAATGGGCAAAAATGCCTGTTACGTACTCGCCGTACGGGCCCCGGAGTGGACATGTGATAGCCAGTCACGATATCTGTACAGCAATTAATGCTGTGGAAGTTGAGTTCTAAATGCTTGCATTTAATTTGAAATGTTTACTGTAGTGATCGCGTAATTTTCTAAAGTCAATATTCATTTTAGTCCATTTTACGTCGTGGACACTGTACCATCAGTCTTTGAACTATTCCATTGTATTTCATCTTAATAAAACAACACATAAAATTATATTTAGATGGCATTCAGGTCATTGATTTCGTTATTATGACGTTGGGCTTTGGAGTATTTTAGTGAATGCTGCTGCATTATATAGGTTTCCCGGCTGAATTCGTCAAAACAGCATTCAGTTTCATGATTAAGCATTCATATTCAAGCAGTCAGTTTTCCAGTGTTTCAATTTAACACTTTCTGTGTTCATTTTTTTTAAACATTGAAATTAGTAAAATTATTAACATTAAATTTTTATTCAATTTAGTAATGAATAACCGTCATTCAATTTCGTCAAGTTTGAGAGTAAGTAGAAATTCCTCGCTGATTTGCGGTTTTATTTTCATCTTTCAGCAATCACTTTCGCCCTTACGCCATTCAGTTAGTACAACGTATGTGGTCTCTATCTCTATTTCATATATTTTCACTTTTCATTCTCTTTGATTCTTTATATATAGATACATAATGACAGAAAAGAAGTTCTTTTCTGTTATTATACATACATTCACATTTCTTTTTTTTTTTCTGTTTATATGTCATTATACTTTTATTCTTCTGTGGCCCTATTCTTTATCTTTGCATACAATTCAGTATAAAACGCTGTCAAACATGGTCATGGATTATGTTGTTGTGATCTTTATTTGCATTTTTCGCATCTGCTAAATGCTAATGAATCTCAATTCAGTTCTTTCTACATTCATAATTTTCATATAAGCAGAAACACACATTGACTCAGTACCATGTTTAAATTTACAGAGACTCCAACTCTCCCGTTTTCGGCGGGAGATCTCCCGCTTTGATTCCATTTTCAGGAAATCTCCCGTTCTCCCGCTTGAGTTTGAATTTCTCCCGCCCTGGCTGTGTTTCTCCTTTTTTCTCCCGCCAACCACCTTTTTGAAGGAAATGAATCTGAATCATTGAATTTTACCTCATTTAGTGTTGTCATAATTATGTTCAAAAACAATCTAGGATAGCACCAGAGAGCTTCTATAACCCCAAACTGGCCTCCAGCCGCAAGGAGTTTTGTGCTTTGCGGCGCTGGTGATGTGGGCTACGCGCACATTGAGTCAGAGTCTCTCGTTTGCTAGGGGGTCTGGGCAGGAGAATCTCCCGCTTAACCCTAAAAAGGCTGGGGTGGATTCCATCCCCCCAGCGAATTTGCGACTCCTCGCATTTCAATTCAACCGGCCGTATTCAAACGATCTATCGACCATGCACATTTGGGCATACATGTATACGTACGAACGATGATGATGTTGTTGTTGTTGTTGTTTCGTATTGGTCGATCGTTCGAATATATACTGTTGAAATGCGAGAGTCGCAAATTCGCTGATCTCCCTGCGAAAAGTGCGGAGGCGAACAGAGATAGAGGTTGGCTGCTGCAAGATTTTCAACCGAGAGGACCTAACGTTAGGACCCTGGATTTACCTGAAAATGGAGAGTTAAAATGAATCAATCATGAAATCGGTAAGCTATATACTCTATAGTGTATAATGATATTTTTATATTCATGAAAAAAGGGGAAAATCGATGATTTGAGGTAGTTTTTCATTGTGCTGCTCAGCACAATGAGATTGCATGCACAATGCACCGGGGCGCTTCTGTCTCTATAAAGGAGGAGTGCCGACCCTACCAGAATACGAGGCTAACGACGACTGTTAGAGACAGAACACTTCGGTCTAGGTTAAGAGGTGCTTGGGGGTTGGAGTCACTAAGATGAAAAACATTGCACAAAAGTCAAAACTGTATGCCTATTCATGAAATTGTATGCCAAGATTCTTCCCATGTCATGTCCTTTGCGAATTGGAATGCTGTTTACATGAATATGAATGTTGTTTACACAGATGATTGAATTGATGATCTTTCTGCACGTTTGTATTCTAACAATAGCAAATTGCACGCTTAAAGATCAAATTGAACGGAATATTATTTGCTTTTTAAATGTTGATCCACACTGTCACTCAATTTAGCGTGCAATTGAACGAAAATATCTTTGATTCCGATGATAAGTTTATGAAGATGGGCGGGAAACCTATAATGAGGGAGGTGAAGGCCAACAACAAAGTCGATGTGGTGCGCTTTTTAGATATATCTGTTTTTTAATACAGTGCACAATCAATCATATAGAAATGTACCAAGGGATGCTTTGCATAAACTATAAGGTCATCAAACAGAGACAAAACAGTAACTGATTTCAACTTAAAATATGACTCTAATCCTCTACTGAATTGGAAATGTGTCTATAATCTTATCTTCATGCATGCGATAACCTAGTTAAGCTAAAATGGCTAAAAAGAACGTAAATTGATTCTTAATTACTCACGAGTAGATATTCTTCTAGACTTTCTCTTAACTCTTCCTTTTCTAAATATGGCCACTTTCTATGTTTTTCTATATGAATAACACTAATTAAATTTCACTCGTATGCCAACCTTACATGATGGTCACCCTCTTTCTTTACACACATTTTCTGTCCTTGCTGTTGCCAATCTTGGTATTTTCGACATGTTTAGGACTTCCAGTCATCCACCCCAGTCTCCTTTCCGAACCATCTATTCTTCATATTCTCTTCATTAAGCTTAGTCTTCTTTTTCTTGATATACCGTTTCTATCTTCTTCCCTCTCTCAGTTCAAGTTAATCCTGTTCTCTGATAATTCCTTCTCCTCAGTGTGAGGGAATCTATCCCTTTCTTAGTTTCTAAAAATGATAAAAGAATTTAAAAATGTTGCTATAAAACATTATAAAACAATCCGATCAGATTTTACCTAACTACTGCATCAGATCGATATTTGCACAGACTAATGTATTCTAGTAAAATTTGATTTGGTTCTAGTGAAAATGAGCAAAATTCTTGTGAGAAAGAGCAGAACTTTACGAGAAATAATAAAAATTGACAATTTATTTATGGTAAAAAATGAAATGAGAACTTAAGGGTAACTCCGCCGTGAATGGTAACTACTATGGTGACATTGCTCAACAGGCAATTAAATCCAAGGGTTCCATGGAAGTTACCACTGATGGCTAAGTTACCGTCAATGGAAGTTTTACGCCAGATTCAATATAACTTGACTAGATCACCTGATTCGAAATTTAGAAATGACCAGAAATTTTGGTAAAAATGAATAAATTTTTACTAGAATTCTAGTAAATTTCCCTACAACCGAGTAAAGTTAATTTCAGTGCCCGTATGAGCCGGTGATCTAGTTAAATTACATGTACATATATTTTACTAGAATTCTGTCAATTTAAACTAGAACAGTACATGCACTATTCAGTCCAATATGACTAGATTTACTTTTAGTGCTTATCTCCGACTTTTCACCTCTTCCACTCTTCAAATCTCAGATTTTCTTCAACTTTCTCCGACCTCTCTCTTTGATTAAAAAGCAACTCCCCCTCCCTCTCTCTTTCTTTATTGTTATTTTTTTCTCTTCATTTTCATCTCTCCGATGCCTTTCTCCTTCTGATACAAATATCTCAATAACTCAATCCATCTGATTTTTATACCATAATTTCCACTTTTTCCTCCCTCTGCCTACAATACCTCCCCACCCTTGACCATGATTTTTGAACATTCAGTCCAATTTTATTCAAATAAAATGCATGTGCACAATTATAATAATATACAAAGATGAAAAAGTAATGATTGTAAATACACGTGGTAGATCGTACTTTTCTTTAATACATATTTCGCACCATAAGCATAACAGAATAACGAAATTTAGGAAAATGTACATGTACTTTTATATCAAATGGAAATTTCCTGACTGACTGTTGCATGTATATTTAGGCCAATCACAGATTTAAAAAAATGAAAATTTTAAAACAGATTACCACGATTTGTTAAGCTGAATTTACAGATTAATGTACATAATCATAATCATTGTACCTACTATGGATTTTAATAATCTGTGCAGAACATGAAATACAATGTAATTCATAATACACGCATGTTGCAGATGAATGAACTGTGATGAATACAGTTTCAATTGAGTAATCAAAGGGAGGGAAAGAGAGAGAGAGAGAGAGAGAGAGAGAGAGAGAGGGGGGGGGGAGGGAGACAGACAAAAGGATGAAAAGACAGAGAAGGGGAAATACATGCACATGGTATAGTGGGCATGGTAGGAGAAACAAAGTCAGACGAACGAAAGCTGTTAAGTGGGAGGTCAATCACAGAAAGAAAGAGAGAGAGAGAGAGAAAGAGAAAGACAGAGAAAGATTAATATAGAGAGCAGAGAAAGAAAGAAATTGAGAATTATATAGGAATATTGGGGGTGTTTCATAAAGCTGTTCGTAAAGTTACGAATGACTTTATGAACGACCTGAATATGGAAAGCCAAATTGGATTCTCCATCATTGTAAATCGCATCAGCTGAAGGTGAAATATGCAAACTCAGATTAACATTACTACCGTTTACAAGCATTTTAATTGCAAAGTATACTTTTTGCCACAATTCAGTTGAGATTATAGGAAATGCAGCCACACTTTGTTAAAACAGGAAAAACTTTGGGCATCCCATTTTGCACTTCATATTCAAATCGTTCGTAAAGTCATTTGTAACTTTACGAACAGCTTTATGAAACACTCCGTGGGCAATGTAGGGAGAAATCAAAGAGTAGAAAACAGAGAAGCTAAACGAGATCTATAGTGAACGGGAGATGAATCAGAGAGAGAGAGAGAGAGAGAGAGCGAGAGAGTGGGAGGGAGGGGATGGAATAAAGATAAATGAATGCCTGTGGTGGGAAAGCGTAAAACGGTGAAGAATAGTTTCACATAAGACACAATTCATCTGAAATGTAAAATACACAAAGACATAAAAGGACAATGTCAGTAACGAACTGTATGTCTAACCTCGGCAATCAAAGGCATCAGTAGAATTGTGTAACAAAACATAACAACACGTCAAGGATCAGAAATATAAATGTACACCAGGTTTCGGATGTGACAAATTCTAAAATTTATATACAGTGTACATGTACTGAACATCTACTTGATCTTCCCTCTTAAAATGAGTCAACAGAATATACGATCAATAGAAATAATGGTACATGTATTTACAACTCTACTTCTGCTTCTACTTCTTATTGGTTTATTGCTCTGCTAAATAAAGATTTTTTCCGGTCAATGAAAGAGAATTTTTCAACTAAAATCGCAGAAGTCAGCTATTTGTTTTTTTAGACGAATGAAATATCTTCTGATCTCATTTTCATCCAATTCAATTCAATTAAATTCAAAATGGTTTATTAAAATACCTTTATTGCGGTAAAGCCGAATTGCGAAAGTTTACAAGACATTTCAATAATACAATGACAATAGATAAAAAATACATATACAAAGATCAGTAGTACAAACAAAATCAAATATACATGTAGCACATTATAGCTTAGCACATACAAACATGAGAGACTAGAATCATAACAAATTCAAAACTAAAATATATGTCTAATAGGGTACCAATATTATTTCTTAGAGATTATACAATGATAATAACCTAAGAGCATGAGCAATGACCATGGAAAAAAGAAAAGCGGATAGGCATGTGTGAGTGTGTGTGTGTAATACAGAAAGAAAGGAAGGGGGAGAAGGAAGGGGTAAGTTAAGGGGGAAAAATAGCAGTAATGAAGACGACAGGGAGAAAGAAGGGTAGAGAGAGAGAGAGAGAGAGAGGGCGAGAGAGAGCGAGAGAGAGAGAGAGCGAGAGAGAGAGAGAGAGCAAGAGCTAGGAGATGGAGAAAACACACGCAAAATAAGCTTAACTTTCCTAATGAGATAACATATGTATAAGGCAAAATGTGGTAACACTGTATTCAAACAATTATTCATTGATAAAAAGTACAATCAGGATAGATAAACAGGAAAAATGGAAAGAGAAAGAGAGAAAGAAAGAGAATGAGAAAGAAAGAAAAAGAACTGGGATGTAGGAATATAAGGAGACAGAAGTCCTAACATTGATAGAGAGGGTAGAGAGGGTAGAGAAAGAAAGATGAAATGAAAGAATTAAAGGAGCTGGCATAAAGAAAAGAAAGGGAGAGGGAGGGAAAGAAGAGGAAACATAAAAAGGAATATCGTTATTCATCATGATTAAAATAGATTACACTACCTTCACATGAATATCAATATACTGTAATAAACATCTCAGCTAATTTATAATTTCAATTGAAAGTATGATTCTATAATGATAGAATCTAGGCTTACAGTGAGAACAGACTTGCCTCCAGCATTGAAGGCAACACGCAGTGAGTTGGCCAAAGTTGCATACAAGTTGAGAAAAGAAAAGAAGCTGTCTACAAAAATAACGGTTGTTGGAGCGAAAGTGGTCCTCTTCTACAGAGAAAAAGGTACCCAGAAATGGGAAATACATTAAGAATAGCGGTCCTGCATTCACGGTCTTCATTTCATTTACAATTACAGAGAACAAAATTCAAGTTCATTTACTTTATTGAACACAAAGTGCTACTGACATTGGAAATGAACACACAACTTTTGATCAGTTGTTTTGATACTGATATATATCTGCTCTATATACTGTATTGACTAGATTTTCCCTGCCACATTATGGTTTCTCCCTCCAGTAATATTCATTAATTTTGTAAACATGTTAAAGGGTGGGTTTGTTAGCTCCTTTAAGGTTTCATGTCTTTGACATGTTCCTCATGTTAAGCATTCGATCAGTCAGACGTGTCTTAATTTTTTCACATTTATTAATGTATTTGTTTGTGTACAAGTGTTACACATTTAAAATTTCTTTGTATATTGTTTTTATGTACATAGTTTGCCTTTGCCAAATATGTTCTTTTTATAGTTCTCTTGCGTCAGCTGAAAGCAAAACAAATTCCAAGTGTTGGAAAACAAGTACACTTAAGGCAGTTGCTCAATGTATAATTTTGAAATTTACATTAGCATTTGTAAAGATACTTAGGAATGGTGTTCGCAACAGTGGAAAGTTATATTTAGGCTTCTATATGTTACAGGTGCAAGCCAAAGCAATACATCTGACACCTGTCGTAAGTACATGTAGGTTGCACGGTTATGTGTTTGTGGATTGGTACATGTACATGTATATCAAAGTTACAGATATGATACCTTGCTATGGGTTGTGAAACGAGCATTAACTTTTTGTCTCTGAATGTGAGAGGTCTAAGATCAGGGTTTCGGAGGCAAAAGGTATTTAGTTGGTTACGAGAAAAAGAAATAGACATTGCTCTCCTACAAGAAACATATAGTTAAGAAGACGTAGAAAGTAGTTGGTCTTCAGAATGGGGCAGTGATGTACTCTTTTGTCACGGATCTCCTCATAGTAGTGGGGTCATGATACTTATCAATTCAAAACTAGATTATAAAATCATTTCCAAACATGTTTCAGATAACGGTAGATATTTGATTTTAAGAATTATTATAGACGGCAATGAATTTATAATTTGTAACGTTTATGCACCAACAGCTGATAAGAAACATGAACAAAAAATATTTTTTTATCATTTATTATGTACCTTAAATTCTTTTGACGACATTACGTCCACTCCTCTTTTAATTGGGGGCGATTTTAACGTGATTTTAAACGTGAATGTTGACAGACAAGGTGGTCATCCAACAACCTCGCAAGCAGTAATCAGTCAACTTAAAAAATTACAGAGTGATTTAGATGTCATTGATATATGGCTGTACGTAACCCTATCACTCGTAAATATACTTGGAAACAATTGCGGCCTTTAATCCAAAGTAGATTAGATATTTGGTTTGTCTCCGAGACCCTGCAGGATTATATTAGCAAGGTAGATATGATACCCGGAGTGGGTTCTGATCATTTGGCTATTATTTTAGAATTTAAGGTACAAGAAGAAACAAGATGTAATGCTATGAATTGGAAATTTAATAATACCCTATGCGACGATGAAGTGTTTTGTTCTGAAATGACGAAAAATTTAGATCTGTGGATTAAAGGTATGTCACAATTTGATGATATGAGAATAGGTTGGGAATTTCTCAAGTATAATATTCGCCTATTTTCGCGTAAATACAGTATTGAAAAGGCACGGAAAAGGAAAGAAAGGCGAAGAGAACTGGAAAACAGGCTAAAAAGGTTGCAGTTTCTGTTGGATTCCGAGGGTGAAAAGCATGTTGAGGAATATAAAAAGATTGAAAGCGAATATGAGTCTTATTTAGATTATATAACACAAGGCATCATATTAAGGTCTAAAGCAAATTGGATGGAATTTGGGGAGAAAAATACTAAATTTTTTCTTAATTTAGAAAAAGGCCACAAAAATAAATCATCAATTTTTAAGCTGAAGCAAGGCGATTCCATACTTACAGATATGAAAAATATTAATTCTGAAATAAAATCATTCTATACACAATTATATAAAAAGCCTAATGTCGACTCGAGGCAAAACTCCTTATTCTTAGGACAAGAAAATATTCCAAAGTTACCCTCGGATGCCAAGAGTAAATGTGACTTGCCGTTAACGTTAGAGGAATGTACATCATCCCTATTACTTATGTCAAAAAAACAAGTCACCGGGAAACGACGGTTTAACGGTTGAGTTCTATCGCAAGTTCTGGGGTAAAATTGGACAGCTTTTGGTAGATAATCTTAACTACAGTTTTCAACAAGGTCAACTTTCTAGTTCACAAAGACAAGGTTTAATTACACTCATATCAAAGAAAGGTAAAGACAAAATGTTAATCGAAAATTACCGACCCATCACTCTAGTGAATGTTGATTTGAAAATTGGTTCTAAAGCTCTTGCAGAAAGATTAAAGAAAGTTCTACCGGATCTGATTCACCCTGATCAGGTAGCATTTATAAAGGACAGATTTATTGGAGAAGCTGTCAGGACAGTTAAAGACGCTCTTTACTTTTCCGTATTGAAAAATATCCCCGGAATATTATTAAGTTTGGACTTCCAAAAGGCGTTCGATTCACTAGACCATTCCTTTTTGTTGAACGTCCTCCGATCATTCAATTTTGGAGAAGGATTCTGTAATTTTATTAAAGTTTTATATACCAATTTAGAAAGTGCGGTAATGAATCGGGGTCTGTCATCGGGTTATTTTCCCGTTGAAAGAGGTGTTAGGCAGGGGGACCCATTGAGTCCTTATTTGTTTGTTTTAGCTATAGAAACATTCGCTATAAATATTCGTGAAAACAAGACAATACATGGTTTAAAAATATCTGACAATTTAGAATTGAAATTGTCGATGTACGCGGACGACATAACGGTTTTCCTTTCAGACAATATTTCATTTAGACATCTTTTGAATACACTTCAGAATTTCCGAAAGGAATCATCACTATCTATCAATATTTTCAAAACAAAGGCAATGTGGATAGGAGCCTGTAAAGATAATCAACATTCACTAGAGAATATTCAGTTTGAGAAGTCTTTGACAATTCTTGGAGTAGATATAGCATATTCACCCAATGTTTTTTCTTCACAATTGCAAAGAACACTTGATGAAATTAGAGTACAATTGAATTTATGGAAAGCTCGTCATTTATCCTTAATAGGCAAAATACAAATTGTCAAAACCTTTGCTTTTTCGCAATTACTTTACCTTGCAAGTCTGTCAAAAATCCCAGATTATTATATAAAAGAAGTTAATAAGTTAGTTTTTGGGTTCATTTGGAACGGCCCTGACAGGATCAAAAGGGAGATACTTGTTAAGCAGTATGAAGATGGGGGGCTCAAAATGATATGTTTAAAATCTCTTTTACAAGTGCAAAAAGTCAAGTGGATACAAAGAGTTTTTACATCCAATTCAAAGGGATGGAAGATTATTCTGTTGACATTGCTTCAAAATGTAGGTGGTGACTTTATATTTCATTGTAATTATGACCTTAATATTTTAAACTTGACAATTCCTGAATGGTATAAAGATGTCATGATTAGTTGGAGCACAGTATTTCAGAAAAACATTAAAATATGTGACCAAATACTATGGAATAACAGATGTATATTACAAAATGGAAAATCTTTCTATAAGTCAGAGATAAAAAACAAAGGTTTTGTTAAGGTGTCACATATGTTGGATGAGTATGGCAGACCATTAAGATGGAAAGATGCCAAAAATAAAGGCTTAACATTTGTTGAATACTTTCTGCTTCTCGACTGTTACAAGTTTATTGCCATCAAAATGGAAATTATTTTTTCTATCTCAAAACTTTCATCCCATTGTTGACAATATTTCATTGATTCCAACTTTAACTATTGATGACATCACTAGAGAAGTAACAGGTGTACCAAAGTATATTTTTTACACATTTTTTATGAAGGAAAATAACCCATCAATTTCAAATATATTTACACGTTTAAAAGACACCTATGGGTTTCAACAAGAAGAAGTAAGAGAACTTTTAAAACTACCTCTACGTACTACTATAGATACGAGACTTCGAGCTTTACAATTCAAGATTCTTAATAATTGATTCCTACCAAGGTTTGGTTATTCCGTATTAAAAAGGTAACGGATACACTTTGTACATTTTGTAAAGTATCACCAGAAACTCTAGTGCATCTTTTTTATTCTTGCCATGTCGTTAACCAATTTTGGAATAATGTTGGTACACTTTTGCTTCACTAGATCTTCCTGATTTCCTCTCAGAAAGTTATGTTCTTTTTGGTATCTGTAAGCCCCAAATTCCCAGAAATATATTTATATTGAACTTTCTGCTCCTGTCAGGTAAACAATATATTTTTAGATGTCGATGTGACGAAACTAAACCTACTCTCTCCCATTTTTGTAACTTTCTTTTATCATTTGAAACTGTTGAACATACCATAGCACAAAGGAAATGCAAATTAGAAAAACATGATGGCAAGTGGGCTATCATTCTGAATACTATAAAGAGGCGATAAAGCAGAAGGCTATTTTTGTTTTGTTTATTTTTTTATAGGCCAAGTGCCTGAATTTTTGTTGTTGTAAACAAACATATATGTTTTCTTATTTTATACTATTTTGTATGTTAGACATGTTATTTTATATGCCAACGTCATCTGAACTTTAATATGTGATCCATTATACCATGAATGTTTTGTTATGTATATTTTGATGAAAAGGATCAATAAAACATGAATTACAAAAAAAATGATTCTATAATGTTGTGAATTGCCGTTAAGGGAGAAGATTTTGATTAGTAGAAAAAAAATGGAGTTTGGATTTGTAAACATGTAAATGAAACTTGATATTTTGTAATCATTTTGGAAAACAATTCTGAAAAACAAATCATAATATCATTAAGAATTGAATTAAGGACCCAAATAAATTGTAAATTCATAAATTGCCAATCTTCTTTTATCGTGATATTGCCTCTCAGTAAATAATATTGATGAAAAAATGATTTAAAAAACACCTAAAACAAAGCTATTCCTTATAATCAATCCTCTCCGTGTTAAGATGCCGAATCAGAGAAGGCACAGGGCTGTTTCTAAATCGTTCGACATCGTAACTCTACGGTGGTTGTTGAGTGTCTAGTTTGATAGTGCTAAGTCCTACTTTTAGGTCGAAGGTGATGCAGTTTGCATGAGGAAAGTTGCATGGACTTTGCGAACAGGAGACAGAGTTTCACCCGTCTATTTTCTAGAGATACTAGTTTTGACTGAAATAATGCATTCTTATACGAAGAATATTCTGCACCAAGGATAATTCTAAGGGCAGCGATGGGTCTGGCTGATTTCTGCAAAAACAAACGTCCATTGCTGAACGTTTTGCAAATTCAAACGCATTGTATTAGCGGCTGGCCATTCCTATAGTTGAGTTAGTGCAGACAAGCGGGTTGATTGTGAACCCGCAGGGCGCGTTTCGACAAAAGTGAGGTCGTCAACATATTTGAAATGATTTGCACATATATCATTGGCATCTAATATACTGTTCTCAATGGCTGCTGCATCATTAATCAAGGCCATGAACACAACCGGGCAACTGTAATGTATTATAAATGCTTTGTTTTTTAGGGGGTGGGGGCAAAAATAGAGTTTGCCTCCCCACGATTCTGCCCCTCTCCCCCTCTTCGGTGCCTATGCTTGCATTCCAATATTCTCGTAAGAACCCATGCGAATTAGAATCGAATCAGAATTGTTATGCCAACGCCGAGTAGGGCTATCCCTCCTTCATTTTGTTAATGAATTTTCATATGAATGTATTATTGTTAAGTTCTTCTTTTTAATTTCACGGAAATACAATGCAATATAATACAATGCATATAGGATACGCCCAAAATGTGACGTAACAAGACGCTCTATAAATTTTGTAATTCCTTGACAAAGGGCTTTGCCCGAAATATTGGAAATAATTACATCTCTACGGTCTTTTCTTCAACATTCGTCTTGTCCATTTATATATAAATCAACAAGACGAATGTTAAACAACAACAAAAAAAAAAAAAAAAAAAAAAAACCGGCGCAGAATAACTTCATATATGTATGTGTGTGTATATATATATATATAAGAATCAGAGTTGGTCGTAGAATACCATTAAAAATAAAATCATAGATTTTAAAAGAAAACGGAGCATAGCTCTCAAAAATGACAGGCGAAGTCACACTCTTCGTCAGTGTCTACGGTGTGACAAATTTTACGTTCCTACTTACTTAACTCTGCACTTGTTAATGATTACTTCAGATGAATTTCACACTACAGAATCACAAGAACGCTGATGTTACTTTTTACCAGAAAAACCATTCTATTCTCCACTCCAGACTTTGGGGAATTTATCTTTGAACTCAAACTCGTAACACAAAAAAGTGTAAATCAAAATCCGTTTCAGAAACAGACGAAAAAACACGTCTGTTCATGGGCAGACGGATTGTGAAACTCACCTTTCAAAAGAAATCAACGCACTGAAGATGGAGATGGCGTGAAGTAAATAACGCATCCGACGCGTTGTCATGATTCCTGTATTATCTAGATGCCAAGCAGATTAATTTTGACTTCTATTTAGGTACTTTTACTGCTACTTTATGACTGTTGGCGGTGAGACCCTTTTCAGATTTTCCTGTTTTGGAGCCGGAGATTCGCCATTGTCATCTTGCACTGATTCACATAATTGATCCTGCAGACAACGAAACCCATCAAACATTTACTATTCGTACGTGTAGGTTCGATGGTGATTGCACCTTGTTTTCCGAGACAGTAAACTCGCCTTAAAACTCTACAAAAAGGAAACTGTGACCATATAAAAAAAAATCAGCTACTGAATAATGTTTTTTTTGTGTTTCTTCATTTAAATAAAAACATAAAGTCTTTCAAATTATTCCATTTACGAATTTACAATGACAGTCTAAGCTCGTTATAAGAAGGCACTTTTACGTAGGCACAGCATTGCCACTACTTCCACCGGCGCATGCAATCCCCTTTCATGACGTCACCATCGAGGCCCTTGGTTTCTGCGTGCGACCCGCCGTTTCTGACCAATTCACCATTCTGAACTTGTTTTGTGGTTGAACACCACTCAATATAATTTTTGGGGTTGATAGCTTTCCATTGATGTAATTATCTCAATATTTGTGATCGCTTTCTTATATCAATTATCTAGATGCCAAGCAGACTAATTTTCACTTCCCCTGAGCTGGCCCTACCATTTTTGAAATTTGATCACAAATATATATATATATATATATATATATACATATACATATATATATATATATACATATACATATATATATATATATATATATATATATATATATATATATATATATATATATATATATATATATATATATATATATATATATATGGGTAATATATATATATATATATGGGTATATATATATATATATATATATATATATATATATATATAAATATACATTTCGCGTGTTGGTTCCGATACAGGAGAGACGACAAAGTATAGAAGTCATGTCATTATGTCATATTATTATGTCATCATAAATACTTATCTCATGTACGCTTGTTTATACTATGTGTATGTATGTTTCCATGGCTACCACCTTTGTCAACAAGAAATAGAGTCATATCTTGTTTTTGTCATAATTCGTGTAAACCCGGTACCCTAAAGAAACGTGTGTTTGCTTCGATAATTTGATGTATCAATACATATCACCGCTGGACTTGAAAATGCATTACTTCTATAATTTTGTCGTCTCTTATCATGCTTATATATATTTTACTTTGTTCTTGCATGACCTTTATCAATCTGGGCGGACAAGCCTTTTTAAAATTCTGATTTCATTTTTTTTTTCAAATATTTTTTTTTTTTTTTTTTTTTTTGGGGGGGGGGGGTAAAAAATTATTTATGGCTGATGAGAAGGGAAGCTGAGCATGATTCCCCGATGTGACAGTTTTGTTGGTCTACCGATTGCATGTGGTTACAACTTGTTAGGTTATTGCTCCATAGTATTTGTGAGCTGGGGAATTCCACAATCTGAATAACTGTTAAAAATCAAAAAGTAGGTAACAAAAGACATAAAATCGATACTCTCACATCTGGCGCTAGACGGTGTCCTTGGTCCTTTGAAGTTTACCACTATTGCAAAAATTGCCTTTTTAGGAAAATGTCGTGTTTCAAGTCCACCAATCACAATGTTCATGGCCCCCAAAGACGTACAGAATCCCTCTGTGTCGTCATTACAGTGCAGGCTGAGTATGCGCTTCTATGGATTGTTGTCTCTTAATTGTGACAGAACCAGAGATAGATGTACATGGGAACTCTTGATACATCATTCAGTGTAAGATTAGTGCATACAATAGTATTGAATTAGGTGATTTGACGACTAAAAGAGGGCACGAGAATGGAAAAAACCCAGAGTTATAGGCATATGGAGATATGTTGCAATCAACCTCCGAACTGGGAGAAAATACCTGGATAGGTAAACAGGCAAATGTGTGGGGTGCATAGTCACTTACATCCATGAAGTAAAAGACAGAGCCAAGGAGTTCAATGATGAGTGTTGATTTAACGGTAATTATGATGATCAAACTGTAGTAATTTCGCCTTGCAGAATTTAATATGCTGTTCAAAGTGAATAGATTTACTTTGTTATATGACGCATGGTTTCCTAATATAATTCGAGTGCGTCGATCGTAATTACACGGGACAAGTCTTAAAAGTTAAACAGAATCAAGAATGACATGATTCGATTCATTATACATAATTTATTAGATCCATCTCGAAGAATTGTTAGACGCAAACGATATAGCAGTGACTTGATTTACATAATGGATTTTCTTTTTTTCTTAGATCTAGAGATAGCCGTAATCATATCGGGCCGCCTTGTAGAATTTTGAACTGAACTAAACAGCTGGATTCGATTTATATTATGACTTATTTATACGAAATGATTATCACTACGTCAGTCCGTCTTGTATTATGAAACGCGAACGAACAGAAAACATTCCTTTAAAATGATGAATTTTTCAGTCAGGGGTGGCGCCAGAGTAGTTTGATAGAAGGGGGCAAGATGACCCATATAAGTGAGGTTTTTTACGTTTTAAATGAAAAAAGGGTATAATCTCGTTGAATGACCCAGCACTCTCTCTTTCTTGTTATTCCTACCTTGTCTTCCTTTTCTCCTCTTTTTTTTTTTGGGGGGGGGGGGGATCAATTGAAAAAATGATGTATTTCACAATATTTTTGTTTTAAAAGGAAAAAAAAAATTGTATGTATACTGGAAATAAAACCTGAACTTGAACTTGAACTTGAAAAGCTAGTCCCGTGTCATTCGATAGCGACCCAGTTTTATTCGAATACAAAGATGTTATTGTTTTTTTCCAAAATTTCCGCCATATTCCTTTGTAGCTGATTTTCATTTACATGGCATGCGCACGCATCTTGTCAAACCAGTTCCAACTAGTTTTAGTGTTAGTTGATTGGTGGAATCCTTGTCCAATAAATATTGTGTATTCACTTTACGTAAATTTGCCATTAAAGAATCAGAACAAAGAGAGTGAGCCTCTTATTCTGCTGCTGGCCTGGAACTTTACTCAGTTCCATTTTTTTCCCCCGAGGAGTTAACATTGCCAATTCTCACCTATGTCTGGTTCATCATCGCATCGTCGAAGTAGTCGTGCTCTTTGGACTCTTTATTTTCTGAACGGGGCTCACTGATAATTGTCATCGACGTTTTGCTTTGCCATTGTCGTTTCCGTACAAGCAACTCTTTATTTTCTGAACGGGACTCACTGATAATTATCATCGACGTTTTGCTTTGCCATTGTCGTTTCCGTACAAGCAACATAACTGTACATCATTCGTTCCTTCACTTCTGAACCACATTATCAAGATTAGCGAATTTTCAACTTTTGTGCGAATCTGATTCTACCTGAAAGGTATGCCTTTGCATTTATTCGTGTGAAGTTAAATGCTAGAATCTTCAGATTAATGCAAGTACATGTATATAGCTTATTGATTCATTCCAGTAGCTCGTTAATCATTTAGTAAGCTTGTTTATCCTTTCATCCTTTCCAGTCATTATGCCGAACCTAAAAAAAAGAGAAATTTACTTGTTCAAACTTTCATATTCAATGCAAAACGCCATTAATTTTGTTTAAAAATCGGGTCGCAGTCGGATCGTATAGTGTGCGCCGGGCTTAAGTCGTAGAAAGCCCATAGAACATGTAGAAGGCCCGTGGTGGCACCCTAGGGGACCCGTGCGGGCTGCGCACGATTTTCATTGCCGATTCTCGTGAAAGAATATTGATGGGCACCTTGGTGGTGTTCAAGGATACCGCACAACCATCCTGGGGTCCTCTCACAGGCCCTTCACGGTCCCAGGCAATGCCTACAACACCGAGAGCCTGCCGCCCGTGTTCCGTTTGATGTAAAAACTGCCTATGCGGCCTCCTCGCGGCGGCATTGGAGCAAACTTCTGACTCGGCATTATCCATGTATTTCTGTCCTTTCTTCGTCTTCATGTTTGGGTGTCTTGAGGTGTTCAGATCCCGCACGGCACCCTGCCGGGACCCTTAGGGCTTTCACATATCCACACGGGGCCTGTACAATGAGTAAACACTGACATGTTGGCCAATTTCTTGCGAGAGGGTCCACTGGTTATTTCAGAGTAGAAAGGGGAGTAAGACAGGGAGATCCTCTTTCTCACTACCTTTTTATCTCATGTATTGAAGTAATGGCACATGCACAAATTACGAACAGATAAATTGGTGGAAGGAATTGAATTTTGAGATAAGGAAATTAAACTAGTACCTTATGCGGATGATATGACAATTTTTGCTCGCAATGAAAAATCAATTAACAGTTTAAAGAACTATTTGCAGACTTCGAAAACTTTCTGGACTAAAAATAAACAACGACAAAACTAAAATATTAAGGTTAGGTTTATGCAGACGTTTAGATTGTGATTTTTTTCTTTGGTGAAATAGTTGACTTTCTTAAGGTTTTAGGGGTTTTCTTTTCCCTTGATGAACACAAGAAAGAAGATCTAAATTACAAAGAAATCTTAAATAAAATAAAATCACTTTTAAATTTTTGGAAGCGAAGGGATTTAACACTCATGAGAAAGATTCAACTATTGATGGTGCACATTTGTTCTCAAGTTCTTTACCGGGCGTCGCTTACTCCTGTTCCAAAATGGGTTTATGATTCATTGGATGATCTCATATGGAAAGGAAAGAAAGATAAAATTAATAGAAATACAATGTTCTTAGACTATAAGCAAGGGGGATTAAAGATGTTAAACTGTTCTGCACAAGTGAAATCACAGCGAATTATGTGGATTCAAATACTTCTGAATAAAGATGAAGACATGAAATGGAAACAATACTTAAACTTTGTCACTAAACACCTATGATGTGGAGATTTAATATTTTCATGTGACTATATAGCAGGTTTATTAAAAGTGACAACTTCATAATTTTATATGGATTTATGAGAAGACTGGGTGAATAGGAGACGTATAAGAAGTATAGACAATGGTGATGTGGTAATTTTCAATAATAAGCTTATTCGATTATACGATAAGAGGTTGTAAGACAAAGGAGTTTACAAATTAAAACATATTCTGGAAAAAACAATGGTAAACGAATGTAACAGAAATTTTGTCGATTTAGGTTTAGAAGTGAATGACAATGAAAGGCTCAAGCACTCTTATGCCTGTTTACCCTTTTGCTGGGAAAATAATATTAGAATGGAAGGAAAAATGATTCTGGAACTGATTTCACTTTAGGAAAGAAAACAACTAATATAGTTCATGTAAAATCAAAACAAATCTTTGTACAATTAATTAAGAAAGATGGATTAAAACCTTTGGTTTTTGAGAAAATTGGAAGGAATTATGTTTTTTCCTGCAAGGAAATAGAAAACATATTTTTAAGACTAAGACAGTGATCTCTGGAAATATGAATTTTTGTTTAGAACTATTAGGTATAAAAATTGATCTTGTAAGAAAAAAAAAATAAAACGCTTGTCAGTTTGAGAATTAAGAGTGTATGATTAAGGATATCAATTAATTTAAACACAGTTTTTATTTAGGGAATTTTTTCAATATCCAAGTAATATCAATTTCCTTTGAAGCTTTTTGTTAGATGTAAATTTATAAACTGTTTTGGGATATTATCATAATTTCAGTTTATGTTATATACGATGATTGTAATTTATATTACAATATTACCATATTCGGGGGAGGGGGTAGGTACATACAAGATGTACCAACAATGATTACGGCCTTTAAAACAACAACAAAAATCTTTCTCAAATTGACTGGTGTGGTACTTAATACGCAACTTAAAGTGTTTGTGTATAAAACTTCAACCTACTTTTGAAAAGATATTTTGCATCAACTGATTAAAATAACGCGAATCTCTTTCTCCACTTTCGAACCACGAGGCTCGTGATCGAATCCTAATTCCTTCATTTACATAGCTATAAACTTCCCTCACTTTCTCTTTGATAATTATCCAATTTTTCTAAAGTATTTACATTAGTGCTTTCCGTCAATGTTGTTCTAAAAACGGTATTTCTTTTTCTAAATCTGTTCTTATTGTTCTTTGATCAGCCAATTTTTTCGAAAAATTTTGTGTATAACTCCGAATTCCATTTCAAAAAATTCCATAATAACTTCTTGTCTTTTATTTCAGTTTGTAGTTCATTTTTTAATTCAAAAATTTCTTCTTTACCTCTCTAGCATAATTTTCATTTTCACACAGACTATTATTGAATTTCCAGTATGCCTTTTCTTCCATTCGATTTATTGATTGTTTCGTCAAATAAACGTAAAAATATTGAATGATGATCAGGGGCAACAGATGGAATTATATCACACTTCATTACCATTTCCTCTAGACATTCCGATATTATCCAGTAATCTAATCTGCTTTGCATAAAGGGATTCTTTTGCATATAAGTGAATTACCTTTTCAAGCGATGCCTATATCTCCAAATGTCCAAAAGATGAAAATCTTCCATGATTTTTTTTTCAGATTTGCGATTCTCTCCGAAATTCTGTTGGAAGACTGCCCGTTATAATAAAATTCAGTGTCCTTAGTCATGTTAAAATCACCACCTGTTATGGGTATTTATCTTTATTTAGCTTAGCAAGATTATTGCGTAGTTGTCGAAGAAATAGCAATTGATCATTTGCATTCACGGATCGATCTAAACATCAGCGAGACATAGTACAGAGTGGATTTAATGACACATTTTTTAAAGCCCTAGGTCCTCAGTCATTCGTGTCATAAACGTCATGAATAGGGCATATTTAGATAGAGGTGTTACCTTCACCATGAAATAATTTTGACGCCACATTTGCAATGATTTTTTTTTCTACTTAGAAGCAATCACATTTGAGTGCATTTTTATACGCACTGTAGTTTTAAGTGTAATCTTCGATTTAAAGGCTTACAATTGATTTGTGGATGGTACAACGTTGATGACCATGAGTTGTGCAATAATGTTCAAATGGATAAATGAATCCCAAGAATACAGACTGAATTTCTGCAAATTGCGCTCTCGGTGTTAATATGCGTATTGGCGGCATGACGGCATAACAATTTACATTTGGCTTACGATCAGCGTACGGAGCCCGTATCCTGCCCGTAACCCCCTATCCTTGAAGATCGTAAGATTTTCGTTCGGATTCACGGGCTCCGCAGCCTCTACGATTTCGCAAGGAGTTCTACAAATTCGAAATATTGCAAGCCCGTAGCCCGTAATCATATAATAATAATAATAATAATGATAATAATATATATATATATATATATATAATAATAATCATAATAAAAAGAAATGCACTATGTATTGTACAATGTTATTGAAGAAAGATAAGTAAATAAATTATAATGAAAAAAAAATAGATAAATGAATGAATAAATAAATTTTACTATTTCAATAAGAAACCTCACAAACAACCAAACTCAGACTTATCAGAATATTAGAATAGTCAGGTGATGATATTAAGTCTCGTACGATATAAAAAGTGTGCAGTGGCATATGTGCCCCTGTGAACATCATGTGGACATCATGCTATTACCTCATAGGATTGCTTTAACCGTTCGTGACAGAGGTCCACATTTTGTGGTTTGGCCTAATATCTTTTGATGCAAAGCCCTTAAAATCACACCAAATACATGAGCAGAAAGAGCAGTATATTCTACACAAACTGTGCCAATTTGGGTTGCATCAATATTTGTTGTTTGAAATTTTTTTAAAGGAAAATAAGCATCAAAATCCTTAAATTGACAATGTGGTAGAAAGTTTAAAATCACTGTTTTCCCCTGCAAATTGGCAACTTTTTGACTTCTGATTTCTGTCAAATTATATTCATTTCAGATACATGACGTTTTATAAGAAAAATGTAGCAATAAAATAAAAATGTTGGTGTTGCCAATTTGAAGAATAAAAGCTGATCAAATTAGGCTTTAAATAATTCCTGTCACGAATGGGTTTTAAAAAAAAAAAACCCGTTACTATTTGTATCCCCCAATCATAGTTATATCAAGACGCTGATTATTCAAGGTAAGATTCGTAACGTGAAAACGTACTGAGGGTAGATGAAATGATGGACCGGATCAGAGTCGTGTTTACTTTTTTCTTCTTCTTCCTTTGCCAAAACCTTCGCTCTAAATACTCCAGTGTCAGAATGACACGGGAAAAGAGATCTGGTATAATGGGTCTAATATAACTTTCTACATTCTGAGCAGGCCACTAAGAACAGTCACATTTCCACTAAGTTATGATTAGGAAAATATATTAAATGATGATTAAATTATTAAATTGAGCGATGATATTTATTGTGTTTCTATTTTTCCACCCCTTATACCGTCAGATTTCTAAGAGGGTACGAACCTCCGACCTGACTCCTGGAGCATGACCCAAGCAAGTGATAGATTTTACATGTGAGTAAATAAGAAAACTGTTATAATGTGTACAAGCATGAACGAGAAAGTTCAAGACCTATTATAAACAATGGACAAAACTGTATGTGCAAAGTGTATCGATTTGATCAGTTTTGATCGAGATCCACCAAAGCTGTGCATACGCGGGTGGAAGCTCAGTGGGTGGGGACACCCCGATGAATCGTATTTCATTTTTACTCTGCAATGAGAATTTTGAAGTCAAACAGCAGCTCCAATCTCTCTTCCCTTTTTAGTTTTGTTTGCCAAAGAATTAAAAGAAAGGACACACTATTAACATGATTAATCGTGTTGATATTATGATTTTCTGTGCTCATCAGAGAATTGTAGGGGCAAACAGGCAACCTCGCAAACCCGAGAAACTTCATTTTGTGACTTGTTTCTCTGTAGTTTGTGCATTATTCATTTATGTATACTCCAATCTCCTTCTACTGAGTGTCCACCACCCCCCCCAAAAAAAAACGATACACCTTTAAAATGGCCACCAAATAAAAATTCTTATCGAATTTGTGAAAAATTTGTGTATATATATATACATATATATATATATATGGATAGCTGAAAATCTCTTCTATCATATCAAACCAAAAGTCAGAAAATGTTTTATGCTTGAGTGAGCAATGCCCACTTTTAAAGGACATGAAAATTAGGTTGCGCAGGAATTGGCAATCCACTTTGAGTGAAGTGAAAAAATTAGAAATGGCTGATTGCCTGAAGGGTTTATGATAAATCATGATGGATATGGGTTTGTGCAGTGAATGACATGGCTTAGCAATTCGAAAGTTTATGCATGAGTGATCATATACATGTCTTTTTAATCACAATTTGATTATGGAAGTTGTTTTGACAGTACCTTATTATCTGGTGTTGATGTCTGTTGTAATTGAAGCGGTGCTCCTGGTAGTTCGTGTTGAAGGGGTAGGAGGGGGGGGGGGGTTGTGTGTGTGTGGCTGTGTGCGTGACGGTGGGTGTGTTTGTGTATGCCGTGGTGCCGTGGTCGAGTGGTCTAAGGCGCTTGACTGGAGAAGCGAAGGTCGGGGTTCGATCCCCGCGGTACGGCACTTGTGCCCTTGAGCAAGGCATTTTATCTCTTTTATCGTCCATCAAATAAATGAAAATTCTATAGGCATTATTGATACCAAATATCCCCCTTTTTAAAAGTATGACGTGTTACAATTCCTGGATGTGTTGTTCATTGTCCTAGGTCCATTTATAGGCATTTTGCTCCATTCCAAATCATTCATCCTATCTTTCCTTGCCCAAAAGTCTTCCATTTCCCAAGTTCATTTGCCATAAAGAAAGTATCGTTGATTGATTAATTAACTGGTTGGTTGGTTGATTGATTGATTGATTGATTATTTCTTTTTTCTTTTTTTTTGGGGGGGGGGGGTGATTGACTGATACATTGATTGATTGATTGATTGCTTGAGTCAGTGCTTGATTTATCGACTGATTGAATCAGTATTTGATTGTTCGATTGATTGAATCAGTGTTTGATTGAATGAAATAACGGGATCAGTGTTTGCTTCTGAATTATCAAATTTGTGTTCCTAAATAATGGTTACATAAATCATGCCATATCCAGCAGGCCAGCACAAATTCCACCCCTGCACTCTTCTTTCTGCGGAGTCAAATTTGACTCGGAATGGCGTCAGCTGGGAGTCAGCTCTATTCCGAGTAAAAGTGACTCGGATTCCGAATTAATTGACTCAGAAGAGATTTCCTTTGACTCGGATTTAGTCGATTCTCAGTTGACGCCACACCATTCCAGTCGAATTAACTCGGAAAACAAATCACTTTAACTCCGAATAGAATTGACTCCCAGCTGACGCCATTCCGAGTCAAATTTGACTCTGAGATTATAAGAGTGTAATGATTCATTATCAATTACCACAGATCATCAGCAGGTAATGCTTTTAAAACTTCCGCAGTCAAATTTTATTTTAAACCCATATCCATCATAATCTATCATAAACTCATAACACCATAAGCAATTCCTAAGCTGGACAATTTCTCATCTCAGCCAAAATGTATAGTGAATTCCTGCACGACCTAATTTTCAGGTCCTTTACAGAAGTGTGCAGTGCAAATAGCATTCATGTAAGTTAGTTAACGGGTGTTTGATATAGTTACCATTTTCTTTTCGATTTTTTTTTCAGACAGTAACAGTAAGCACATTGGAAGGAAGTCACAACGCTCCCACCGACTTCAAGTTACGTCGATTTCACGATGTCTACTGTCTGCAGGAACCATACATTTTGTTTCATATTTGGCTGAATACAATAATTAGATATGTTCATATGATATCATGGCTATACTCAAAGTAGATTCGTTATGACAGATTATCTGAAAGAGTACAATGGAGTCGAATGAATGAGAAAATTCCATTTCTTATTCATTTTCCTGAATTAACAGACATTTAGCGTTGTATAAATGTACAAATTATCACACTATCGTCAGTTGACTAACCTTGAGTGACGAATGAAATAATAGACCTGTTTAATAATATTATTATTTTAAGCAAAATATTTCCCTTGACAACTAAGAACCTTGCCAGAGGCTTGCCCGACATAGCAACAACTAATGTATGCAAACTGGATTCCATCTATTCAGATGCCTTTATGCACAACAGGTTAACTGAATAGTTGGTAACCAAGGATTCTGGAGGGAAACGTGCATAAATTTGAATACCATTAGTAAACAGGCCTTTTTTCAGAGATAGTTACCATGGGTGATCAAAACAATCCTAAGATCTATTTAATGGTTCTCAATGGTAAGACTTTGAACTTTGCAAAGGATGGGGTGAAGTGGAAATTTTGCAAGGTTTTTCATTCCACGACATCTGATAGGTTGAGAAGAGAAAAGTCTTCAACTAGTCAATTTACACAAGACTTCTTAGAAATTCCATATGCTGCAGGCACGAGCACAACACAACTGAACGAAGACAAGAAAGTAATAAGGGAAAACCTTGGATTTGAAGTCAACAGCGACACAATGAAAGAATTTGTACACGCAAGTAAACAAAATGATACACAATGGGTTCTTGCCCCCGCAAAAGTGTTAAGATCCATCTTCGCGCGAAAAGATGTAAAGAAGGAAACATTCCTCAAGAAGGATTATCACTTCACAATGTCAGAGTGGAAACGGTTCCTGCCGGATGTGTTTAGGCTTAGAGCAAGGAAAGGTAAATGTCAAGTAGTCCAACGTCGAAGGAAGGAAGGAAGGAAATCGCCAAAATTAAGAACAAGAACTAAGCATGAAACAAATGCACCTCCTTCTTCTTCTAGCAAAGTAGAACGAAAGAGACAGGCTGACGTGAATAGATCAAGTTGTTCTTTCAGCAACCCGGACAAGTCAGTCACGAGTGGTATCATGAAAGGAGATCAACAAGCTGGCGAGGTAATATCTTTACTTTCCGACAGCTCATCAGACGAAGATGAAGCAAAAAAGCGTCAACCCTTTGGTAATACGTTCCTCCGAAATTGTTCACGTTTAGCGGGACCGCGAATAATTGAGAAGAAATGTTCTGAGGCAAGACAGGAAAAGGGCGGAAAGAAAAGACCTTTTGAAGGACAAGGCAAAGCGGTACATGATCAACCCAAACTGCCTCTACTTCAAGGGACTGCAAGAACCACGTCCAATCTGGATGTACCCAAGAAACAGATTCTGTCCAGTGACAGGATGGATGTAGGAAAAGCAGACAAGAAACCACAAAATGTTCTGTCCTGTAGAAAGGGTACAGAAAGAGATTGTAGTCGCAGTCACAGAGATTCTTCAGGTGGAATGTCAAAAGCTACAAAAGTAGATTTCATGCACAGCGAAACTTCATATAAAAAGCCTGTCACTGTCGAACATCTCATCACAGCCAAAGGAAAGCAGCTGAATGAAAACCAACATGTGCAGGGGAAAAGCTTGGACAAGGCTCGCTTAAGTAAGACTCTTTTGGTCGGGGACTCCATGCTGCAACATATACAACCAGAGAAGCTCTTTATAACGAAAAATGTCGTCGTGAAAACGGTTCCTGGACTCACCGTTGATAACATTATTGACTATGTTAGAATGTTCACAAAAGAGCAAAATCCTACGGAAGTGATTCTACATGTCGGCAAGAACGACCTCCAAAAGAGCATTCGTCATATCACTGAGCACATTAAAGCAGTGGGCTGGCATGTAACCAAGTCTTCACCAAATATGAAATTCGTGATCAGTAGCATCATTCAGCAAAGGACGAACATAACAGGTACGATGAGTGCCAGGTTCAGTGAAGTCAATACCAAGATCAATGAGGTTAACAAGACACTTAAAAAGCTTGCATTCTAATTACGGATGGGATTACATTGACAACGGAAACCTCCACCCGCACATTCACATCGACGAGGATGGCATCCATCTGAATTCTAGTGGTATTGAAACTTACGCGAGAAATATCAGAGAGCACTTGGAATTCGTTGCGAGTAACTTGTCACATGAACAGAACGATTCAAGATTCGTGTTGAAAGACCATCCTGTAGCTTCTAAAGGCACCGGAAACTCCACTGCATCCTGTAGTACGGAGACTAGTCGAGAGATGTTGGTATCAAGCAGAACGAATGTACATGTAGATAACACAACTATGCCTATAGCTACCACACGTTTTTCAGGGGACTCACTGTTAGGGTCTGCCATACTACAAGACGATTCTAGCAACAGGAAAGATAAACGTGCAGTTGTCATGTCTGATAGGATAAATACTGTTGGTAATACGTCCGTCGTCCCTGAAGAAGTAAATCAAGGTCCCCTCAGAGATGCGATCTCTCGATTAAAGGAAAAGAGACTTAGAGGAAGTCCTAACGCAAATGAGTCGGGATCGTACCCCGATGAGTCCAGCTACTCTGTTCAAGAGCATAGAAAGTCAAAGAGATTTCGAGAAGATCATTTTGAGCCAGGCGTACGAATGGAACACAAGAGGTTTAAGATGCCATCATGGAGTCATTCGTATCCAGGAAATATTCGTCCTCTAATGGAATTTGACAGATTCACAGAAAGAGCCAGCTTTAGAAGGGGATCGTCGTCTGAAGCATACCATTCCGATCAGGCCCGTAATGACGTCGAGCGCTCCTCTGATCAACGGCTACGTGGTTCCTGGCATAGAACGCCACCGCGGGGTTGTGACAATCATAATATACTTTTTGCCGGATATCGGGGATGTTATGTCTGCGGAGGACTTGATCATAAGGAGATAAATTGCAGAGAAAAGGGAAGAAGAAGAAGGAGAAGTAGAAATGACAAGTAATAATCACATAAAAAACATAATCATGCGCTTTTTACCCCTAATAGTTGGGTCAGTGTGTGGTGAAAAATACCTGCAGTTCCTCAAAACTGAAACAAAAAGTGTTTTTTTTTCTTCACTCGAGGTGGCGTTCAAATAGACCCATTAAATCTTTTTTTTTTAGATGATGATGACGAGTGAGTAATTCTTTTTGTTGGTTTTGAATTTAAAGGAATAGACTTGTTGAAATTTTAATAATTTTTTTTTTAGCAGACTCATTATTCCAAATGGTATATCCAAGAAAATCGCCATTATGGAGTGTTACTTCCTTTATTTCTAGAAATGAACATATTAATAACTTAATGGTCATTTGTACTATTTGGTTCATTTTTGAAGCGTGGGAGATTCTTGTGGTTGTTATTTGTAAAACTTTGGACTCAGGAATTGGTTCATGTAGTGCATTCCGATGAATATCGCCCTTTAGAATTACCCAAACTCTCTTCCACCTCTCTGTTCCCAAGCTAATTTATGGCTCAATAATATTGTGTAAATGATTTTTAAAGCAGATTATCAAAATAGTTAACTGCTTGCAGTCAAATGTGATGTTTGGGGCCATCTTGAATACTGGATTGCGTAAAGCCTTCAATAAAACTAAAATGTTAGTGTGTTATTGGATTTCCCGACCCGCAACGTATGCATTCAAACTAAGCAGCGCCATCTATTACTGTCGTGGGTAATCCACTTCCGGTCATTTTTTAAAAGATAAGCGGCCTTTTTGGACGATATCTTGGATTCGCTTAAATATAATATTTTTTTCTGACAGTAGTTATATATTCTAAGTGCCTGAATGGATTTCTGCAAAGTATCCCAAGACCTCGGTGAAATGAAAAATTAGATATCTAAGAGAAGTATCTCATAAATTTGTTTGTTTGTTTTTTTTTTTGAGCCACCGGCAATTTTGATTTCCAAAATGGCGACGATCTTATGTGCCATATTAAAAACAATGCTCCTGCAATACTGTTCGATACTTTTATTCGTGTCAGAGAACATACAATCTGTTGAAAAGTATACTCACAGTAATAATAAAATCTCTATACTGTAAATAATAAAATGCAGTTCCGGTCCTGTTTCCCCTAGATACTGGCGACCATGTTGGACGCCGTGTTGGGAACCCAAATTTCCTTATCGCCATAACACATTCTATGTGGTTGGAATGGATTTCTACACCGCAAAAAACCTGGGTATGGATGCCGAAAGTGCATCTCTAAAATGTGGGCCTATCCAAAGTATGTTGTGCTCTCAAAGCATGAATATATTTGTTCTACACAGTAAGAAACGCTTCATACAACCTCGTTTATTATAATGAACTGATCAGATATTGTTTAAAAAGTTTAAACAACTGTTCAAAGTTTTAAACAGCAGTATTCAATTTTTAAAATTTATTGTTCAAAAAATTGAACATTGTTGTTCAAATTTTTAAACACTGTTTTAAACTTTATACAATACCTTATCAGTTCATATAGTAAACTAGGTTTATACAAGTTGTTTGATTTTATTTTTACTGTGTACCATAGATTCATGGATGTGAAAATCAATTTGTACTGCGAAAATGTAAATTGTATGTAAAAACAGAATGTGTTTAAGTATATTTTTCTCAAGTAGTATCCTAAATTCGTGGGTGTAAATGTACAGTATGTTATGCTTTAATTGTTTTGTTTTGTTTTTTCTCTATCAGAAATTCATGAATGTATTTGCAATCACTGAATTGAATGCATATACGGTAGGCCTGTATAGGCCTTCATCATGCGAGAAATCGAATCAGTTACTTTATTTTCAAAATAATTTTTACAGTTTCCATGCTCTTGAGTGGTATTTGATAATCACGATAATTCATTTTTTTGGGCTTCCCTGCTTTAGGCCTATTTATAATCGATTGTAATATTTTTGAAAGGAAAAACGATCTAATTATTATTGGATCATGTTAGTTAGTTAAGTTATACTTTATGGAATGATTAAAGAACTATCATAGCTATTTACTACAAACTTCATACAGTTTGTCCGATTGTATTCCCGGTACATTAACAACGCTTTTTTGTGCACCTTGAATAAGTGCAGCCTGGTGTTACTTAATGCCAGAGGCTCGTTGCTAGAAGCTGCCCTTGTGCTACGTAATGCTTGGTCACGATCGGGACATGGGTCTTTTTGCACGTGTCTGCAGGCTGCAGTCGGCTGCGGCCTGTGGGCCAACTAACTCCTGCGATTCGTATCTCCTTATGGATCATGGTCACAACCGGCTATGCACCAGTATCCTCTGCACTCTCTCAATGAATATAATCATCCCCCTCATACATGACAGAACGCTTGATGCGAACGTACAGGCCCTCTTTCGGATACCGCGATATGTCACGGCGGGCAGGCTTCGTGAGACCTCCGCATGAAGCCCTTGCGATGTTCGCAAAAAACCCGTGCAAGAAGTACGATAGTTGCACGTGTCACCTATGTTTATCGAAACACACCACAGAGTCTCCTTGCCTGTCTTAAGCGCTCCTGTGCGTGCTTGGACAAAATAACATGATCCAATAAGCTGATCATTAATATTTGGGAGAAGCTCGGCTGGACGCAGTCAGATATAGGAACACATTATAACTAGACCATCAATATTCAAATAACGAAGAAAGTCACAAAAGGTAAACAGCGAGGTCAACAAGAGGTTACCATAACATTGTGCTGAAAGCGCGCTTTCGCCCAAGACGTCATTGCTTCACACGTTTTTCTGCCCGAAGGCAACAAATTTTATTGTTCTTGTCGAAAAAATTACGAAAGATCGAATTTTTACATAACAAGCTTCACAGAACTGGGAAAGAGAAAGGCGGAGGGACCAGGCATCATTCACTGACCAAAAGGGCGAATCCAATGGCCTTTCCGACAAAAAAGGGACAGGAAATTCAACCAGATCGACCCTACTGCAAGAGTGTTATTGCGACGTGCAGCCACAGCAAGAGGAAGCCGGCGGGATGACCTGGCCCAGCGCAGCGGCACAGACCGGGGTACTACACAGGCCAGCAACTGGCTCGCCCACGAATGACAGGTAATTCTACCCCGATTCGGCAGGGGGAACAGGTGAACATGTAAAAAAAAAAAGAAGAGCAAATTGTACATGTTATTCACACTGACGTCAATACTTTCGGGGGAATTTGCCTCGGAACGTATCGTTTTCTTACCGGCTTAACAGAAGCCAGAATGAGTGTTCATGCATAGTGGGCCCACTAGTGAAAGAGCAACACAAACAAGTACAGTGTACATAGTCGCTTCGCGACAACGCTGTACAAGCGGGCATAGGAAATCAAGGTGAACATTGCATTTGTGATGTAGCTGAATTTTCTCAGCTACGAAAGTGACATCATTTTGGAAATTGAATGTTTGAGGGATGTTTTGTTATTTCACATAATTATTTGATTACTTAGAAATTACGGAAAAAGGGATGATTTACTGCCTCACTGCACCATGAAATTTCGTTCTTCCCGCCGAGGGCCAGCGGGAAGAATGACCGCTCATACATGTACTGTAGGCTATGCGAATGCGGGTTATTCTCTGGCATAGCGAATTGGTTCGCCAAATTTTTATGCCTGTCCTTGCCCGACGCCGTGCTACGCTGCGTTTGGTCTGGCTATGCAACGGGTAACGTGCGTGAATATCAATGGCTCAAATTTGCTGAGTTGTCCACCTGCTTCCTGCGGCTTGAGTAGGATAGTAATTTCACTATCCGAATCCATACAGGGCTATAGATGGGAGGCTGAGCCGTCCAAATTTGGGCGGATATGCTGCCCTCTAGGATGACAGATTGAAATCGTTAGAACAAGAGACTTGCTTAAATTATTTACGTGTTACACACAGGATACTCATATATCCTAGTTCCTTCCCAGTCCCCCATCTGGATGGAAAAGTATTTAGCAATATAAAAAATTATGCGTTTTGAGAAATATTTGCTGATTGCTGGTGGCGCAGCTCGTGCTGCCCTGTCCCTAAAATATCCATTAGTAGAACACGGCTATCTTATGGCCGTCAATTGGCATGCTACAGCATGCCTTTTGGGCGAGGCCAGTATAACCGAGCACTATGATGTGAGTGATCCGGATCAAAACCTCAGAAATTCTATTGAACTTAAAACGTTCTCATAACAGATACCAGACGGAAATAGACTCTGGTATATATTGGCAGAAAGAAATAAGCCTGGCTCCACATTAGGGATCTCTTTCCCATCCTTGGTTCCTATATACCTGCTAACTGTTAGGCAGGAGTATTCCTACTATAGAGAAAGAAAATTTCACCATGCTAAACCATGTTTCTCAGTTCTACACAGGTCTATCCTTAGTATTGTAGGAAATTTAGGAGTGTCCTTGTTTCTGAAAAAAAAAAAATTCCTGGCAACGACATTTATTCCTATTCCTCGGTTGTCGGGGTGGTAGGTAAGTACTTGCCCAGTTGGGTTCCCGCTCCAAGAAATTTTAGGGGGAGAACTGGAAGCATTCCCACTATTTGCACCAACATGGAGAGAATTATTTACATGCACATATTATACAGGTAGCAGGCCACAAGGGCAAGGTGTTCAGACACTAACCCGCCCAGTCACATTCTCTTAGCACATAGTGGGAGACTGGCTGCATGTCCTCATCCAGAAAGATAAGAGATTAAGCTTGGAAAGGGTGAATATTGATCTCAGCACAGTCATTAATGGAGAGTAGTTTTTCATGCCATGCGGCAGGCCTCTTGCCAAGCTGCTAAATTTGTGCTGCACTTTGAGGTGCCATTAGGAAGGATGGGGCACCCCCTTAGACTACCGGCATGATATCAGGATCCTGAACCACTGACAGATATGGGCACCTTGTTAACAGAATATAGGTCGGGTAGCCTTAGTAAGGACTAATAATTACAGCAGAAGACTACCAAAAACAGGGGAAGGGTACCCCCGAGAGATGAGATTAGATAATAGCAAAGGGAACGACAAGAGAAATATTACAATGTAGGTCCCTGGCACAAATATTTCTGGCAGAAATGGAGAACTTTTGCAGGAAGGGAGAAAAATATATAAAATCTACCTTCTACCGGCTGCCCACCTCCAGATTTTTTGAGTTAGGTGTCAAATCTATAACATCCTACGCTTATGACCTCCTGCGTGTGGGTTCGAATAGAAATTAGGGCTGCCCTCCCACAAAATCGTCCAAACCTGGTGGGGAGCTGTGCAGTGAGTGTAGAGTGCGCTAGCAGAGGAATAAGGAGCTCACCACACAGCTCACTTTTTTGGGCAGGGGGCTCCCGTGTCAGGGTGAGCTGCAGTGAAAGGACTCCTGCTAGAGAGATAAATACTATGGCAACAGTGAGAATTCTGCTTCCTGATTGGCCTTGATAAGAAAGTTGCCATTTTGATGACGATTGCTATTGCGAAGTTTGGTGGAGTTGGGCCCAGGGCTCATGAGATCAAGGTGGCCAGCACCAAACCGCGTCCGCCGCACAGCTTTCCGCAGATGGCAAATTTACCTCCTCTGTTTTCTCACATGTTGCAGCCCGATTATATTATGGGTGAGTGGACTTTGCGGGATGTTTGATTATTAGGGACTTACAGAAAGGTAGTGGACCAACAAAGGAAAAAATAAATAAGTAAATAATAAAAATGAGAAAATAAAATAGGAGAAATAAATTCTTGAACCGACAATAACAATAGTACTACTACTACTACCACTACTACAACTGATAATAATAATACTAATTATGATAATAACAACGATAATATAATAATGATTAATAATGATATTAATGATGGGAGATAGCTGGAGACCCAAATTATGCGACATATTGAGAAGAGTCCACCCCACTATACTAGAGTGCCTTTCCAATTGCGATAAATTGATGGTCAGGCTACTTGCATATCGTTCTTCTTATTCCTTTCCTTTTTTTAGGCTTGATTGGAAAAAAAAAAAAAAAAAAAAAGTTATGCCCAGCTAAGGCTATCACAGCCTTCCGATAGAGGATAGTCTGGGTCTGTGATATAGACAGCTTTTCCTAACCAGGGTGTTAATTCGGCGCAAGGTCGCGGAAACATTGCCTTATGCAGGTCACAACCCCAGCCAACATGGTATCCATTCATCTGGTAAGGGCGGGTAAGGAGTGCCAAGAGAGGAGGGCATGGATAAATGAAGAAGAAATAGCATAGACACGTAGGCAGATAAATAGGCACACGGACCATGAGACAGAAACGAAACAAAAAATAACGGTACTGAAAAAAAAAAAAAAAAGAGGAAAAAGGAGAGATTAAAAAGTAAACGACTAGTGAATAAATGGCAGAATATGAACTACATCTGAGTGACGAGCAACAATTAGTAAGTAAAGGAACAAGGCGAGTAGAGCACATCTAACGCCCAGTGCATAGTGGGGGCTAGGCACATTATACATATGGGCATAACTAACATGTGACGAGAGGGCGTATTAGCCGCGGCACGGTCCGGGACTCGCCAGCCAGCCCAATAACGGGGCACGGAACATCCATCCTCTGTTGGCATTAATTTATTGCATAAATAACACGGGTAACTAGGTCTGAATGTGATATGTATGGTTTGTAGCAAGAGATACTGCCAGAATTTTGCTTGTCATTTCAGGGGCAGCCCCGATATCGATTGCAAGGGACAGCTGGTACGCTTATCCAAGGAGAGAACTGCAGCAGCAAACCGTCTCCAGCTGGGCACAAGCCATACAGCATCCAGGGACATGGCCAGGGAGGGTGCAAGGCTGGAGGACAGGGAGAGGCAGGTAGACAGAATGTTTGTGGCCCCCCACGTTAGTGGCCCTACTCTATGTGGACTCTATCATAGTCGCCGAGCCAAAGCTTTGAGGATGCATAAGAGGACCAGAATAGCCCTTAGCCCACTAAGACTAGGATTAACAAGCTCAATTCCCTGGTCAAGGACCTTCCACTCATATTCTCTTGTGGAATGAAATCAACTGGCTCTACTTCCCAAGAGATAGTCAGCAGGCCTGTGACTGTCCCCTTACACCGAAACGACAAACAATGTAGGTGGATAATGAGTTATAGACAGGGCTGATTACAAATCACCTCATCAGGGGATGGCATTACCTGTCGGACAAACTTTCTTTGAAATACACATGGATAGACAATACATGATCAGGTTACATTCAGGGACAAAAACATCAGTGCGCTAGCATCATTTAAGGAAGTCATGTCTCCTGCAACCACTGCATTTTTAAGCATTAATCTTGGTTCTTAATCGCATTCTTTTCTTTACGCCCCTTTTCAATGTTTATGCATTGTATATATTGGTTTGCCTTGTTATGGATGTGACTGAAACGAATGGAATTGAATGTAGCCCCCGGGCAGGACATTGCCGCCGTGGTCTGGTGGTGGAGAAACATCTCGGTCGCACTGTACACAATCGCCAAGTGGGCCATAAGGGAATTTTCCCAGCATATTCCCCCAGACAAAGGGAGCAATGCCATTGCATCTTGCTGGTTTTTCGCCCTTATCACCTCCTGTACCTCGGCGGCAAGTGTCCGCCCATTGCGGACAATTGTCCGCCAATTGCCCCTGTAAAAAACATGGGCAATTGATCATTCTTGTCAATAGCAAGGATCAGAGAGAAATGACTATTACCACCCGCAGAGAAGAAGAAAGGAAAAGGAAAAGAATGAAGGAAGCTTTTGTTCACATGAACTAGTGTAACTCAGTGCTCAGGAACCCTTGTAATAGCAACAAAAAAAAAAAAAAAAAAAAAAAAAAAAAAAAAAAAATATTGGGTGGAAGGTGTTTTGGGGGCATTAGCATCACAAGAAAGATGCGAATTGCCACTCTAGGTACCATCCTGTTGGCAGGTAAACTGCTTGCTGGGTCGAGTTACCACCGCCCAGCAATCACTCGATATATTTATACCAGTCCTTATGCCACTCAAAAGGCATAAAAGTGTTTACTCTGTACTTGTTCGGTAATAAGTAATGGTAACCGAATATTTTTGCATACTTGAATTAGTCCAGTTACTATGTTGTGAAAACGGTATTAAAACACTAACTTACATGACTGACCGTGTTTTCATGAGTTTGACACAAGACAAAGTGTCGAGTTTGAATACTGCCTTATGTTAAAAGAAGTGTTAAAAACTGCGAGACATATCATTGTTTATGTCTGAGTGTGCCTTAATATTGTATCCAAATGGCACGGAGTTGGTATCCCTGCATTCTAGCAAATAAGGCAGATTGTTCTGGTATTCTGTATATCTGTTGGTTATACATGTATTATGAATCGTATTCAAATGGCATCACGTTTGTATCGCTGCCTTCGAGCAGAATTAAACAACAAGCAATGGCAATCACGAGTCCACAGAGCTTTCTTTCCAAAATAACATGATCACAATAAGCTGATCATTAATATTTTGGGAGAAGCTCGGCTGGACGCAGTCAGATATAGGAACACATTATAACTAGACCATCAATATTCAAATAACGAAGAAAGTCACAAAGGTAAACAGCGAGGTCAACAAGAGGTTACCATAACAATTGTGCTGAAAGCGCGCTTTCGCCCAAGACGTCATTGCTTCACACGTTTTTCTGCCCGAAGGCAACAAATTTACTCCCTCCCACCCAGCCCAGATTACAATGTATACATTGAATGTCATATGCAAGTGATTGGTATCTTATACAATTTTTGTGGTGGGATATGATGGATATATATGAATACACATGCAGTTGCATGGTCACAGGCTGGGCAACATGAAGAAGCCTGCTCATCATTAAGATGAGCCAAGTTGGTTAATGTATCTAGATCAGTCCGAATCGCATAATGGCGGGATTTCTCGTTCGTTATATTGATGACCCATGTTCAGTACATTTATCTGGATTGCTCCAAATCGTGTAATGGCCAGAGTTTTGTAGGATGGGGCAGTTTGCCTGCCACTGTAGTTACCATCCTGTTGGCAGGTAAACCGTTTGCAGGTCAAGTTACCATTGCCCAGCTTGCTCATCATCCCGATGAGCCGCGCTTGGTATATTTATATAGTTGCCCCAGATGATACCAGTCCACGTAACGGCGGGAGGTTGGGTAGGATGGGGCAGCTTGCCTGTCACTGTAGTTACCATGCCGTTGGCAGTAACCATTTGCGGGTCGAGTTATCATCGCCCAGCTCACTTGCCAATCTAGTTACCATCCCGTTGGCTGGTGAAGCGTTTGTGGGGTCAAGTTACCATTGCCCAACTCGCTCATCATTCTGATGAGCCATGTTTGGTTAATTTATCTGGATTGCTCCAAATTGTGTAATGGCCAGAGTTTGTGTAGGATGGGGCAGTTTGCCTGCCACTGTAGTTACCATCCTGTAGGCAGGTAAACCGTTTGTTTGCAGTTCAAGTTACTATTGCCCAGCTTGCTCATCATCCAGAGCCACGCTTAATAATTTATATAGTTGCCCCAATGATACCAGTTCACGTAACGGCGGGAGGTTGGGTAGGATGGGGCAGCTTGCCTGCCACTGTAGTTACCATGCCGTCGGCAGGTAACCATTGCGGGTCGAGTTATCATCACCCAGCTCACTTGCCAAGCTAGTTACCATTCAGTTGGCTGGTGAAGCGTTTTCGGGGTCAAGTTACCATTGCCCATGTGTGTTACGTTTATCTGGATTTATCTGGATTGCTCCAAATCGTGTAATGGCCAGAGTTTGTGTAGGATGGGCAGTTTGCCTGCCACTGTAGTTACTATCTGTAGGCAGGTAAACCGTTTGCAGGTCAAGTTACTATTGTCCAGCTGGCTCATCATCCCGATGGGCCATGCTTAGTATATTTATCTAGTTGTGCCCAGATGATACCAGTTCACGTAACGGCGGGGAGGTTTGGGTAGGATGGGGCAGCCTGCCTGCCACCGTAGTTACCATCGGTCTGGCAGTGAACCGATTGCGGGGTCAGGTTACCACCGCCTGCTCGTTCATCATTTTGACGGGTCATGCTCAGTAGATTGATATAGATTGCTCTACATCAGGTAATGGTGGGAAGTTGGGCCGGATGGGGTA